>OMNV01009011.1:17986-46878 GCA_900303265.1 Brotula barbata
TGTGTTAACCCAGCCCCTAAACACATCAGCATTAAAACACAGTCAAGAGAAACATGCCTTGAAATAAAGCACAATTTGAGAGCTGGGAAGGAAAAATTAGTTAGTTATTCGTCAATTCGCCCTTTTCCTGGAAATGTTAGTTTCCATGGTAATGCTCATCTTTTTTTTTTGCTCAATTATTGTCTTTCTGTCTGTGTTTGAGGGTTATGTTTCACCTTGAAGATGGAGAACAGCAGAATGGCGCATTTGAGTAACTAAGGCGACGTACAGGTCATGGTAATTAGAACATTCAGAAAAATAAATCTTGGTTTCGAGGCGTAAGATATCACTGCGTCAGTGGGGAAAAGGACCTCGGAGACTATAAGACTATCAAAGAGACATGGTATCTCAGGGCAATTGATGATATGGTATTATCTCTACATCATATATTTCTACTGGTCTTTTACACATCACAAAAACAGGCACTTGAATTTCAATGACAACTGAATATAGACATCCATCTTTGGTACAGATTGATTGGGGCCTTTAAGCAAGATTTGGTATAATGTTTCAGCCTTAGATCTGTTGTGCAGCGCATGAAAGTGAACAAAAAAAAAATCTTTTCTGTTATCTCAGGGAAAATTAAAAGATCACTCCTTCAAATTTCTCATGCCATTCTGTTTTGCCCTTCATGGATATAGAAACAATACGTGGAAACCTTGTGGCTTCATGCCATAGGACACCAGGCAGTGGCTGTTAATAAAATAAGGAATCTCAACCCTCATACACAGCGTGAACCACATCTCTACACTCTTTGCAGCTATCAAACAAACCATCATTTCATTTCCTGTTGTGCGACTCATGCCTAATGCACCCGTACTTTAAACCGATCAAATACTACAATTGTCTCTCCACTTCCCTATGACTGTACTTTTTCTTCGAAAGCAGCATTGATTGTTCAGCAAACACCCAAAGGATGGCAAATCGTGGAAAAATAAAACATTTACTCTCCCAGAGAAAGCTGCCAAGAACCAAAAGATAGACAACCAGAACATATTTAGGATCTAAGGAGGAACAGTTGACGTTTTGTCAGTAGGTGGGTCAAGGAAGATTTGCTACGATTTTGAGGCAGATCCATATTGCCAACTGAACATAGGAATTTCATCATTTTACAAACCTATTCCAGGCCAGGAGAGTACATTTTCAAACAACGTGACTTTTCCTTTTCATGATCATATACACCGATAAGAAGAGTCTTCATCTATAATGAGAAAATAGTGAAATCAGAGATCTGTTGGACCTGGGCAGAGGTAAGCACTCTCTATCTAGACTGAACTAGGTTGTGATGTGATCACAAAATGGCCGAGGCAGCTGTGCTTCCCAGCGCTGCTGCATGCAAACCATAATCATGGGTATCATAATTCATTGACTCAGAGTTCAGTTTCAACCAAACCTAGACATTAGCGAGAATAGATTTGGTGTAAAACGTGTCCGTTGCAGTATTTTAGCGTGTAGGTATCGTCAGAATAGGGAATTTCAAAGATCGTCAGCTCGATCAATTAAATTTGAATATTGATTTAAAACCGATGAAGAAAGGATCTTGCTCAGCCGGCATGATGACATTGCTTCTTCATCTTTACCCGCTCTGCTGTGCTGCCGAGGATGAGTCATCCCCCTCTATTTACTCAAAATGAAAACAGGGCAAATGGATACTGATGCATCTATGTTGGTCTCCTGACAAACATAGTTATTCTGCCGATCACGTCACCTCGTCCATTTGAAATATTTAGAGCAATAAGGTTGTTTGGAGTTTGGGCATTGAAAATTCAACAGTCTGAGCACATTTCCCCTTGCTTATAAATGGATGGATAAAATCATATCTCTCAGGTACAAAGCAACACATTCATATTGTATTGGTTGATGTAACACAACAACCATTGATTGTGATATTTAGTAGCCCATGGTTCAATTTTGGCTCCATTATTATTCTGTCTCCACGATACACAGTAATTGTCAGATGATTAATGTTTCCAAATAGCCTGGACCACTGTCTTCAGTTCAATGTTTGCAAAATTGTTTGTATGTTCTTTTCAAAAAAAGGTTGACAAAGATGCAGACCAAGATATTTTTGTGTCTGAGATGACTGGATTTCTTGAAACAGTATATACATTTAAATTTCAGGTGCATCAGAAATTATTTATCTGCAGAGACTTTGATGTTTTACATTAATGCAATGTTTCTTTTTAAAAAAATATTATTTCATTCTGACATTTCTGGTTTAGTATGACAGGTACAGTAGAGAGATAGACAGGAAGAGGAGGATGACATGCAGCAAAGGGCACAGGTCAGAATTGAACCTATGTTGCTGCAATATGTGGCACGTGCTCTGCCATGTGAGCCACCTTGGTGCCCCAATTCGAATGTTTATCACACATGAATTATTATCTCACCAGTTGGGGGCGTGTATGCAAGAGCACATTACAATCAATTAGCTCCAGTTTTTTCCAAGCATCACTGATAGTTTGAGATCCAACAAAACAAAACCAACAAATATTGTCAATGTAAAATGCAATTCTAATTAATCATAAATTTTAATTTCCAAACCTGATTAAAGTTACCAATATTTTACTTTTTACTTCCATAATGGTCTGGCCTCCCCTCCATTCAGTGAGTTTAAAAGGAAAAATCTAAAACTAT
The DNA here is from genome assembly GCA_900303265.1 of Brotula barbata. Classification (NCBI taxonomy): domain Eukaryota; kingdom Metazoa; phylum Chordata; class Actinopteri; order Ophidiiformes; family Ophidiidae; genus Brotula; species Brotula barbata. The sequence continues at coordinate 20,663 of OMNV01009011.1, forward strand.
CCACTTGAGGTTTCAGTAGAATAATGCATAATACATATTACAATAATTACAATATATTACAATATATTACAATTCCATTCAGAAAAAGTGCTTGCACGTATCCAGCCCTCTCATATCAAGCAGCACAAAACTAGGACATGGTACCCACGGTACAGAGGGATATTGCATGTTTCAACTCATGAATAAATCTCTTAAACTTGTCAGGATGCTGTGTTGTCAGTCATACGTGTGTTATTTATAGCACTGTTGAATGACTGTGCGTGTGCGTGTTTGCGTGTTTAGTAATTTGCATTGTCTTTCCATTTAAATAAATGAGTAAACTTCAAACTTCAAATCATGTCACTATAGGCACAATTATGTCCCTATAAACGGCACAAAGACGAAAAATGTTGTATTTTCATACATCTGGAGAAACTGTCTACAGATGATGCTTCTGCTGTTGTTGTGCTCAGGGGAAGGTTATTTATTTTGGCATAGAGGGATGATACAAACGTAGCTCAAATCATGTCCCTTGAGTGCCCCACACTGGCTCAACTCAGTCACCTTATCAGCAGCTGGATAGACTCCGTGAAAGCTGCCTGGATTTGTTTTTCTGACCAGCCTGGAGTTTCTGTCTCAGCATGGTAAAAATCACAAGCTCTTCAGGATAAGAAAGAAGGAAGTCAGCACAGCAAGGCTCCAACCGATGGAGACATCAGGTTCGACAGATCCAACACCTCCACTGGCCTGTCTGGATCATTTCCTCTTTCATTTTCTTTTAAACCTCTTTAGTTTTTAACTTCTGTATTCTGTCATGACAAATCTGATCAATGTCCCTCGCCCAGTCTCTTTTTTGATGTACTTTCCTAATAAAAATAGATTTATTCTGATACATTGCGAGCCAATATTCAACATGCTCCTGGAACTGAGGTATCAGTACTTTTATAGTTTTTAGACACTTTCAGCAGAGAGACATCCTGCTGAGAAAGCAGAGGCTTGTGGGATGTGTGTGCACCAGAAATAAATTCATCCTCTATTTCTCTGTTAGCATAGATATTCATTTTAATTGTAATACCATTGAATACCAATAAATACAAATGCACTGTTGAGCAGCTTTAAATGAAAATGGATGGCAGCCATCTGGATAATGTGGAATTGTGAGGCTTTTCATCTTTTGACAGATGACTCACATGTCAGAGACAGCAAATCTAAAAACTCAGGAACCTGTATGATGAAGCTTTAGTTACAGGCTTCACCCAAAGGGAAAAGGAAAATTAACGTTTATAGAATTACATAAATAAATGGTGATATTAGTTATGCTCTTTTAAAGAGATTAATAATACCATTGACTACAATCCAATTATCTAAGTAAAAGATAATAGTGTGCATCTGTTATGTTGTTAAATTATACTAAATATTACAATACATACCATACTGGTCTAGATCCTGAACTTCAGCTAAAGCTTTGAATTTGATTGACTTTTTGGGAAGTGGGCTTAAAGAAAATAAGAGAAGTGTGTGTTTGGTACTAAATCATTTTCAGACAAATTCAAGTAAAATCAGAGCACAGAAATCTGTGTATGTCCACTATAAGTTGCAGTTAACCATGTGAAAATGTATATAATATTGATTTAACAGCAGCCCTGAAAAAATATGATGTCAGATTCAAAATCTACATGAGAAGTAGAAACTATATTATACATTCATATTTTGACCATGGATGGATGAAATCAATCTATTCCTGCTATCTCTTGTGGAAAATTACAAGCAAAATGAGATCAATAATGTTATCAGAGTGAAAATGGCTGACTCCAACTATTGGCCAGTGTTGGTTTGATCATGCGTGAGCCCGTTCTGGTTCACATGGTATGAGGAGCTCTGAGCTGCGGGTCATTTGCCATCTATCAAACAAACTCTTAGTTTCAACCCTCGACCTGAAAACAACATTCACAGGTTGTCTCAATAAAGTATCCTCGGATCAATTGTTGACTAGCACCTCAGAACCCGTTCTTGTCAAGTCAAAACTGATCGAGCGCCTACAAGATCCTGGGATTGATTAGTACCTAAGTCATACTGGATATACAGAAAAATGATTTATTGCTTGTTGTAATATAGTTAGTAGTCGGAAATATTGTGTGTTCCAATGAATGTTTTGTGTGAAAGAGACTGCACGAATGCAAATGTGCAAATAATTCACATGACCATACAAAATATGGCATTTTGTGTGCACCAGGGGACGGAAAAAGGCAGGGCCGGCATCTGTGTGGGGTCACGAGCTGGGTGGGTTTCTGATTATAGCAAGCACACATCTGCTTGAAGCTCCTCTGAATGGCAATATGTAGTAGAGACAACAAGTCTGTCCTATACGTCCTATAAACACAGTGGGCACATTTCTACACACTGTGCCCTGTAGTTTGTCTTTTTTGGTGTAAAGTAACCAAATTTCTTGCCAACATTACATCCACTGATATGGTAAATAGTACAGTGTTTGCCTCACTTTCACCCATTCATTCATTCACACAGCGACCTCCGAGGTAACCATGCAAGGCCCTGTCTGAAGCAATTTGGGGTTAAGGTCTCGCTCAGGGAGCTTTGACGTGGAGGAGCGGGGGATCAAACCGGCAACCCTTCGATCACTTGGCGATCCCCCTACCGCCTAAGCTACACCGTTATAGAAATGCAGTCCATTCAACATCTACTGATATACCCTGCTTATGTTGTTAAATGATTTGCTCAATGAATTACTCAATCTTACCATTAAACAGAACCAGATCTAGCTAGCAACATGTAACGCAGCTATGCTAATTGGTAGGGGGAACGACCTAAATATGCTCCCTCGAAACCAGTTCTCTTGTAATAATTGAAAAGTTCTTGATCTTGTCTTCTAGTCGACGTCTTGAGATGATTTAAGATTCCTTGAATGGGTTTTGTTCTAGCTAACAGCTGGTAATTTATTTATTTCACATGGAGAGTGGACAGTCCTTAGAATGACCTCTGGTGTGCATACGTGTAAGATTACATGTTCACTGCCATCTACAATGTGTTTCATCCTCCAGGTTAACATTTCCCTGTTCTTGTCATGCTTTGGCGCCGGCTCATTAAAACACCAGATGACCGAATCCAAAGCTTTAATTGGATGATGTAATTAAGGCACCCTGTCAGAATCAAAGTTCAGTTAGTCCGGTGGGAAAACTGGGGATCAATCACAGGAAGTGCACTGCTCCCTCTCATGAATCTCACTCTTCCTCTTATTCCTTGTCCTTTCTTTCTTTCTTTCTTTTTTTCTTTCTTTCTTTCTTTCTGCTTAAAGCACTGAGGGACATGACACAAATCTCAACGAGGGTCAGGCCTTCAAAATGCAGCCCTTGTATCTTTTCCTTCCTTACTGTTCCTTGTGTGTTTGTGTCTAGTTGTGGAAAAAGAAAAGCCAAAGCGTCAGTTTTGTCATGGCACATTCTCTGGCACTACTTTTGCAGGTATGTATCGGCTGCATGCACAACGCAGCTATATTGATCATCATAAATCCTCAGCTGTCATATCTTTCCTGGTTTAATATAAATTCTACAGCTGTGCTTTACCTTCCTGAAACAGGACAATAACAGAGAGCTGCATTATTGTGCCATGTGATAACCTTTGTTGTGATTTGGCGCTATATAAATGAAATTGAATTTAATTGAATTATAACACGTAACAAAAATCGCTGTAGAGCTGGTCATATCACACAATGACAAGGCTTCCTGTGCTATCCTTGTCCACAGTTTTCACAGAGGCTTAGCAGCTGGTTGGCCTCGGAGGAACTCTTTTGGCATCTACAAGGTGTGATATCAAATCCTTACGGTTTCTTAAGTCTCTCTCACACAGTGTGAGGGAGACAAGTGTATGTCTGAAGGGTCAGTATGTTTGTCACTATAGGTTTGTACGTTTGTGGTGGCATATGAGAAAGAAACATCTGTGGAGCTTACGCCTGGGAGTAGAATCCACCAAAAAACTCTCATTTCTCCTTTTGATAAAAATGGAATTGCATCTGTACTTTGGTCCTAAGCACTTACAGAGAAGATTTTGAGGGACTGCCACTGTTGAGTTCCTCAAAACAAGTTTATATCAGTTCCTGCTCACAGAAACATACCATCTGTTATAATCTCCTGCCATTTACGCTCTCACTCACAGAGCGCTGAGCTAACTTTAGGCAAAGAAGAAACACATTTTTCAACACATCATGTGATGTTTTTTCCTTTTATTGTTTAGTGTTGGTTTGATTTTGGCGTTGTGGTGTTTTTCTTTTGGTTGTAGAAATTTTTTATTTTGTTTTGCTTTTTTTTAGCTTTATAAGAGTAATTGTACCCAAAGTGGAACCAGGTCATTGTTTTTCAAATCACACAAGTCTCAAGTCTTACCAAACAGTTCCAAGGCCAGATGGATGAGTAACCAGTCCTGTCAAAGGTCAAGGCTGATGAGCCAAAACTTGAGAGCTGTGCCTTACAATGAAAAACAATGACTTGCTCCCGTCTTAGCCTGTTCCTATGATGTGCTTTTTCAAGCTAATGGTCATTTCATCCAGTTCAACATACAAAAACCATTGAAATCAGTACCAAGTCTTGATCTATGAACATGTTGTCAGACACAATCCTCTGAGACAAATTGACATTAGACCTGGTGTACATGGTTGTTGGCAGCTTTCAATGATTGCTAGCTCAATATAGCTAGAAACCAAAACAATCAGCCTTTAACTTCCAACTACTGTTCTGGTGTGAAAACATTGTTCACCCCACTGTTCACACAGATAATGCCTCAGCCATCAGGCTTGCAAGGCTACAGCTGTGTGCTCCACAAAACAAGCTGTGTTTCCACACTGAAATCACCCTGTCTGGTTAAAACGGCGACAGGAGATTGGTGCAACAGCTGGGTAAATGCCAGGTAATATCATTTGGCTGAGCTGAACAAAAACAGTTCCATTTGCTGCCCTTGCCAGTGAAAAATAATCTGCGAGGTTGGAGGGTATGAATCTGGTCAATCAGAGCTGTAGACGGAGTGTTGTACAGTCAGAAGGTCATAAAATAATCTTATTCTGATGCTACACCTCATTACTGGACGCCCAAGTAGTATGAACACAAACTTCATGAGTTGACTCACCATTTCCTGGCTCACACTCCTCCAAGTCTTCATCATCGCTAGGACACTCAGCTGATGCTACCAATAGGTCATCCGTGTTCTGGAGGAACAAAGATAGAGAGGGAGTGGACAGAGAGTAAAGACAAACTGTAGAGGATTTAAACTAAGAGGTTTAAATAACCTCTGTTTACCACAGTGATGGTCCTCATCTTGTCTGATTAGAGCTGAAAGTTGTGTATCACTTCTTCAACTCAAATTTCTGTCATTTCACCATTTGACTGATTTTCTTTTTATAATATCAACTTACCATCTGGCAACGTCGCTTCTTTGCAATTACATGCGTTTGAACTGTATCTAAAGTTTAAAGCCAAAGGCTAAGCAATAAACATTATCTTGGCTGCAGCATGTGGTTAAGCAGTTTAGACATTATATAAAAACAGGTTTGGAACACCAAAACAGATTAAAAAATGTCTAAGTATATAGACAGAGCAATTAATTGGTCATTAATTCAAGACCTCCTGGAATAATGACAATCATTCTCCCAATGCTGTGATAAAGTGAACTGAAGTGAGTAGATTTAAAATAATCAGTATGTAATTAATTTATGGTTTGCTGCTTCCGTGTAATGTATTACTGAACTGTATTTGAATAAATCTCCATTCCCTTTGACACCTGTGATTTAAATCAGGTCCACCTTCCAGACATTCCTCCATGGAATAAAGGTTTGTTAGGGCAGACACAACAACAAGGTTCTTCAAATCTAAACAGATGAAATGACAAGGTAGCTCCAATTTAAAAGTCAATCGCTCACAACTGCACAACTTCCATGTCTAGACAACTAAATCTTCCCCTCCTCCTTGCTCTTTAGCTGGCGGTTGTTATTTAAAATATGGTCAGCCACTAAAAACAGGTCTTTTTGTCAGGGTAATTATTTTGGAGCACCTCACCATTACACAGTGTTTTCTCTCTGTAATCCAAGGGTTGGGTTTAATCATTATTTCTATTATTATTTTGAGTGTTTACAAACAAACGTACACACACACCTGGTTCCCTCAAATGCGCCTAATGATCCTGCTTCAGTTTCCTGACATCTCCATCAAACACGCTACTGCATTTTTATTTTGTCCATGCAATAAGCCACTTTATTCTCCCTAACTGAATATAAAATGGAAAATAATGATTTTAAATCTGCACTCATGTCAATTAAGTAACCAATGCATAAATATATGGCAGTGTGTGCTCATATGACTCGACCATGGTGTTGATGATGCTGGAACTCCCCCATAAATTCATGTTTCAGCTGGTCAGAACCTTTTTCTTCAACTATTATAAACTTGAACTATCATAAACTTGAAACGTCTTACATCCACCAGACAATAAAAAAAGATCATAAACATCAGGAGGTGCCAGTGACTCTGACAGCAACAAAGATGTAACTTGTGATCTTGGTTTTCTAGTAACTTGATTTGGGTCAAACCAAGATAAGTGATGTGTGTTTGCTGGAAACCCACAGTGCTGGGGGGTGGAATGGAGAGGAAAAACAGATCCCCCACACAGATCACAAGGTAGAACTTTTATTCTAAGCTTTAAAGTGCAGTATTCGAGTATAATCAAAGCTGAGGTGTGGTGCGCAGCTATGAACTTTTGGAGACATTGATATTTCTGTCTCTGCTTGCTTGCTTCATTCTGCTACATTGGTGTGTCTCCTGTCCTAGCTGTGTCTTGCTGGATACTGCAGATATTCATTAAAGTAACACACTTCTTGTTTTTTGCCCATTTCAGTGTTTATATGCTATTACTATGTTTGCCCTCGCACAAAATTACACCACAAATTCCCTAGGATGGGCGACATTCAAATGACTTTTTTTCTGTGTGTTTCTGTATGTGCATGTCTGAGAGAGAGACAGAGAGAACAAGACCAATTCTGCGTGAACAAAAATAAATTAAACATATGTGGAAAAGACATTTCTTTAGATGATTTTGACACCGTGGCTCTGATGTGACTCAGTGAATGTATTTGACATCATTCATTCTTTATTGGGTTTGCTATGACAGAAATAAAACAAGACTAAAATATATCAGCAAGAGAATTAACAACTGATACAGCTCATTCCTCTCGTTGATCAGAAACGTTTCAGTCCACACAGTGAGCACATTCAACATGTTTATATCAGGATGGATGGAAGATGAACGATCAAAGATATACTTTATTTAATATCAGTGACACCAACCTAGTTCTCTCCTGTTCTAGATCAATCAATAGATCATTAAATAATTACAGTTAGTTCACATGGGTTTTTAAAAACGTACTCAAGATCAATTGCTTTGTTTAGACCTGTCCTAATCTTCTGCGACGAGGGGAATTTAACCAAACTGGACTAAACCACAGCGTGAAAACTGCATTATTGATTAAAAGAGCAAAGTTTCATAAACAAGGTTTCATGAGCATACAGCGTCTACTTTTCCCTTTCCCTGCATTATCTCTGTTCCTCTCACTTTATGCCCTCTCTCTCTTTCCCTTTTAAAATCCCCTTCTTCTTTGATCACCATACAGCATACAGCAACAAACACTACATTAAAACTCCAGCACAGCAACACTGGGACCATTTGTATGAATGTGCAGTACTGCGTCAGCCAAATACAAAACCAAAATAATACTTTTGCTTTTTGCACGCACAGCTTTGATCATTAACATATGTGGATAAGTGACTTGATGGTGATGTCTCATCATTCTCAAGCCCATACTCGATATGCTATTTTGGGCTACTGTGCCTCGGCAGCAAGGTACATAATAATAACGCAGAAGCCGTTAAAATGTGTCTTCACTGACAGAAACAATCTCGGGCATGGAAGACAGTCTAAAGGTGCACTGTGCTTTTTTTATTGCTTAGTGCTGAGCATAAATGTGCGGCAACTACAATGCACTTGAACTTTTGTAACGTCGACAGTGAGGCAGACAGAACAGACGAAATCCAGAGTTGTTTCCTATCTAAGAATAGTCACGTATAATCTATCAAAAAGAGCTGCCATGTTCACATTACAGACCAGTGGAATAAAAGATTCTTCTACGCTGAATATGAGAGCTTGTGTCTGCCACGTCCTATGGAGGCCGGGGATATGATTTTGAAAACAATAGTTGGCTACATGTGACATTTTAGAGTCAGGTTCCATTTATCTCATATTTATGAAGCAGACTCAGGAACAGTAAACCACAGACGATTCATCAAAACATCTAGATCAGCTTTGCACAATGCAGACCACACCGTCTGTGAGAGAGCTTTGACTGTGGCCTGAAGGGGCTTTCACTCTTATTTGCTTTTAACTGGATGTTATGTTTGAGCCTGCATCCATCAGTCTATTGGATTTTTTGTTGTTTAGTAGGATTACTTACAAGGTTCTGAAGTGTCAAATTTGATGGATGTTTCAGGGAAAATGGAATGTAGTAAGTAGATGTAACTCCAGTTCAAGGGTTGTTTAAACTAATCTTCAAAGTTCCCATAACATACTCACTATTAGCAAGTATTTTAGTATGAGGATGGCTTAGGAGTATAGTTCCAGGGCTGCAGTGGTAACAAAAAAATTTGGGTTAATTATGAATGTCTGGAGCAGCTCTCTCCCGGTGTATAAAAAGGTCGATAAACGGCAAAATCAGCCCATTTATATGAGTCTAGAAGAACTGAAACGGAACCATATATCCCTGTTAACCTGTGAAGTAAATTAATTTACAAACAAACTGTGAGGTGCCTGATCACCAATATAAACAGTTAACAGAAGGAAATTATAAAATGCAGTGGGATTATATTTGTAACAAAAGAAATCTTTAAAACCTGCACAGTTACAAATATACAAACGGTCATAAATATGTGACTAAACACGAAGTTGTATTTAAAAAGCTATGTATACTGCGTTTACCCTCCTCTAAAGCCCTGTATAGTTTCATCTTATATGTAAATAAAGCTTGTGACGTTTTGTTCCAAGAAAAGTCAACAGAAACCCCAGAATTTTTCAGTCTGCTTTCCTTCTGTCTATATGTCATTGTTCTCTCTTATGGGTGGACGGGGCAGTATGCAAAAAGCATGCAAATGAGCCACATTTTGTCACGCCGCACATTATTCAGTTCACACAAATACAACAGCCAGCTGCTGCTTACCCATCCGCTAACAGCTTTCTTTATACTTTTAGGCCACCAACATTTGCACAACATTTCAACACTCACCGAACCTGAGACTGTAGGATCACCGTAGAGTGGGGAAAGGTTAAACGGACAGTCTGAACTTTAGGGGGCGTGGCGTGATGTCACACCTTTCTGCTGTCCTGGACGAATTGCCGGAAAACATTGATATGTAATGACTGCTTTACATGAAGGGGGGTCCTGAATGAACCAGGGGGTCTCATGATTTCATATAGCCCGACAAATAGAAGAAGGGCAAAGAAAAACAAAAAATGGTTCAGCCTAATATTTGTCATGTCAAGACATTTTTGATCTATGCCAGTTTCTTCAAATAATACACAATTTAAATGAAAAAAACCCCATTTATTCCCCATGATATCATACCAATAGGTGAAATTTTATACGAATAGAAATAGAGTTTTGGAACTACCTCTTATGACAAATCATTCATTTATTATTACAATGGTTGTTTAATGCAGATGATTAATAATAAATTTTAATATAAATTATAACAATAGATTCCTTAATAAAAATCAGCACCCTCGCCTTGAATTCACCCTTCTAAATTCTGTAACTGACACTGCTCCATTTGTTCAAAATGAGACCATGACGTCCATGCGCAAAAAGGGCATGATGAAGGCACAATAAGCTGCTCTAAATATATTCTCAACCTGCTAAATCTCATCATGGTTGGGGATGAGTGCAAATGGCTTGCTGACAGATCTCATTTAAACTTCTGTGAAAATGCGTGGCACTAATGAACACAGCTTAAATTGGCATCTTTCCTGGGATAACATCAAAGTCTTGTGGAGTGTTGAGGTTCAGGCTTTAATGTGGGCAGGTTTTTAGAGAAAACAACATGGATTTAAAACACATTTGGGCATACTCACAAATATCGCTATACCACAGACAGTAGGTATGGTACGCTTTCGTCCACTTGGCAAATAGAAATTCAAAAGAATATTTAAAATATCACAAAAAGAAAGAGTGTTCCAATTGTCTGTGTACACAGAAAAAAACCGCAATGGAGCTCTGCCACAGACTTTAATTTATTCCTTCAAATAGTCCACATTTGTATCCTTTGTTCAATATAGCAGCCCTTAGGCATGCAGGTACTCAGCTGGTGTTATCTGTCTGATATTACACAATAAGTACAATATTATGTTTCTCGCATATATGAGGTTCAGAGAAGCTTTGATTTGAGTTCTCTGTTTACTCCGTTTCAAGTTGCAACTACTACACCCAAAAACATAAACAGCTGGTATGACAAATCAATCCATTACATTTTTTAATCTGCAAAACACATTTCCGTCAGAGTTTTGCCGCAGTTTGTTTTATCTGACAAAAAAACGTGTCCACTTACAGCAAACATACAAACGTTTGTGCATTTTTGCTTTCCATCGACAAATACCGACGCGGTTTTCAACGCTGTGTGCCAAAGCCTGCGTAGCAGTATAGTTGAATGGAAACAAGGCCGATGTATGCCACCCAACCGGACCTACGCTTTTCATGAGTGTTGGTTCACGTGCATCGCGTTTCATTGCAGTCTTTTAGCACAATATGCAGCTTGTGTGTAAATTGGTTAGCTGGGAACAGCATGCACCCTGCAGTACATGCATCTTGTATTACAGCTTATTACTGTAGCCCTATAAGAGCTGTCTTTTTCATCTTCCAGTATGTGGGCAACAACACACCCTGTAGTTTGGTAATTATTTGAACATGTGAATAATCATCAGAGCCATAAATTACAGACTTTCACGTTCATATGGAAAACCATAAATATAGGTTCATATATAATATAGTGCTGAAGAAATTCCTTTTCTCAATATTTATTCCTGCTGCCTCAGTTGATACGCCTATATGTACTGTAATTTGTAGCATCCTACTGTATCTGCACTTTAGTCAGTGTATATTCTTAGAGGAAATCAAAACTGTAGCCTTGTTTGCAGTAATAGGCCTGGCTGGCCAAGGCGTGCGTCACACTCTGGCTGGAGGCTGTTTGAACATCTGATGGTGGCTGAGGGCTAACAAGAATGAGGAAAACGCTGTGATGAGGATGTGTCTGTTTGACTTACAGCAAACACTTCAAATGCTCATTTGGCTCTCCAAGGAGAATAATACGCCATTTAATCTTTAGAATAGCTCAGCTTTAACAAGCCGATAAATGTTACCTTCAAACACACTTACTCAAACTGTGGATATTGCAAGGTAACTCAACCCCCCGATCGTCACTTACAGTATGTTGTGTCTTAATAAATTCCATCAAACTCACGCCCTAACTGAAGGAAAGCCTAAATGACTCACCTGTGTTACACTGTCTCTCATGGTGGGTGAGCGTTGCTTGCGGGTGGTGGTGGTGGCCATGGTGGTTGTTGTCTCCATGATAGTGGTGGACATGTCAGCCAGTGGGGTGGTGGAGGTGGTGTCAGTAGTTAGCACTGAAGGTACATCACCCACCAGCCGCAGGTTGCCCTGGGTCTGGACATTGGGATCACCCTCGGCTGCCAGTTTCAGCACCTGCAGACCGTTGTAGTACAGGCCTGAGATCTGGCCCTGGAAGTGGCGGCCCTTCTCTCCGCTGCCACCAATTTTGATGAACGCCTGGCTGTTAAAGATAGTCAGCTGGCGACCTGATGAAGCACGAAAGGGGGAGAAGAGAAAAGGAGTGGTGGGCAGAGAGAGAAAAATGAAACCACGGAAAGAGAGAAAGAAAGAGAGGGAGAGAGAGTGCAAAGGATGCATATTAGTCATGGTTTCTTGGTAAGCTTTCCCATTAAATACAAAACATGAACACACAGTGTGAAACACGGGAGACACAGGGACTGCTTCAATCACATGGGATTTCCTTGGGTAACACTTTAGGGAGATTGGACCCTGGAATGGTGCAGATGCAGGCTGAATCTGACAGTCAAATAGATTGCCGGGGCAGTTGTGGGTTGACCCTGAGACTGGAGGTTTGCACTCAAATGCATCTCATTTGCCCTGAGAAGGAATATATTAGACCAACGCTAGGTCTGTGTCATTGACCTCCAATGCACCTGAGCTGCACAATGATAAAGTGTTGCTGCCAGGAAAAACTGTCCCTGCTCTGCTATTCAGAGGAGGAAAATAAGATCCTCACTGCAAGGAAATGTTTAATTCAACGGAGGTTGTCCTCTTCTGTAGTCATTATCATACATCTGGATGGACACATGAATGAGCAGAGAAGAGGGGAGACAATTTAACCAGGGTCCAATACTAATGTGTTACCAACACTTCTGGTAATGGGATAAAATCCAGACAGTCTGTCCGTGTACTTTTCCACCTGTATTTTCCTCGGTTGTTGTCAGTTTTATTTTTTTTCTCTGACTAGAATTAGCATTTTGGCTCTCCTCAGGGGTAACCCACCACTAAGTGGAGTGATATAAACTTTGACTGCAATAATGGAAATGCCGTGGTGGATTGGCGTGGGCAGAGTGGAGGGATGGAAGAATTACAACAGGATACTGTTCAAAGGAAGTGGGTTAAAAACAGAATTGATGAGGTAATTACTTAGAGGAGAAGGACAGGAGAAGCCAAAGAGCTTTCTTTATGGATTAATCAATCCCAGAGAGGTAGGAGGGAGTTTGTTTGTGAAAGTGATACTCCACTAATGCGTGCTTTTGTGAAAGGAAGCCTGAGTCTCTGGAGATGGCATGCTACGGACCTCTGAAATGGGAGAGCCCTATGGCTTGATATGTGTATCGTGTGTGTGTATGCATTCGTACGTGCATGCACACACGCACACACCTCATGCATTAAATGTGCTTCATTATCATATTGATAATAATGACTTGAAGACTCTCGTTGCCCTACAGTAGAGGTTCTGACATGTGGCACTGTGTGCGTGTGAGTGTGTGTGTGTCGGGGTAGTTATGAGTAATGATGACAAATTTCAATGTATGAAGAATTTTGCTTTCACTGTGGGGTTCTATTCCTCGTCTGGGAGACACTGGGGACACGGCTGGGTCCCATTTGTTTTCAATTAAGTTGACGGAGTGGATACTTCATCCTTATAATTATGATTTACTCCAGGTCTTTATGGGTGTGCTGGTTCAGACATATGCGTCACACCCAGGTGGGTGGGGCCATCAGCCAAAAAATTGTTATTAATGTACGTGTACAAAATACGGTGTGAGTTACAAAATGTTTGTATGAGCAGATATCAGCAATCTTTCTATGGAGGTGATGTAGAGATAAAAGTGTCCCACTGAGATAAGCCATTACACGTCATCCCATTATCAGGTCATTCGATCCATCAGATGCCCACAAGAGTCGACTCTCTTTCCCTGAATTCAAAATAATGAATCTGACACATGCACTCTTAATGTAATGGCTCAGTCTCACTCTATTATCTCATCATTGAGTGTGTTTTCTATGGGAACGACACTACATTAAACAGTGAGGAACATCAGTAAAGGAAACACAGAAGAAAAAAAAAACACGTATGCACATACAGTATAAAAGTAAACTTTAAACATCAAAACTGAGAACACACATTATTATACTCAGAACAAGACACTCTATCCACTTTATCATCTTCCCATTGTCCTTGGTAAGAGGACAAATACATACACACTTAGCCATCAGCCCAGAGGGTCTCCTATTACAAGCATGTGGCCCCAGTCAGCTCCTAATCTCCAGTGAAAAGGCTCAGGAGCTGAGGACACATCACCTATATTCCCGAATGCTATTAGGTTCCTCTTGGTTTTCCGAACGTCTCATGTTCCTCTACAAAAATGCCGGATTCTCTCCTGTGTATAAACAGCATCTTCAGGCTAGAGAATGATCTGTTCAGACAGGACACTTTACTTGGTTTCATTTTATTGGTGTCAGAGTTGCACTGTAAGCCACTGACATAAGCAAGTCATATTGACAAGCAGCTCACGGTTACGACGCACAGTGGGAGGAGGGATGGTTATACCTCCAGTCCGAATGGATCAGCAAATCACATCATACGTCCTTACATCCTTTTCCCACATTATGCACAATATTATCACGTTAGTACAGTTCCCTGCGGTCTGTCAGCTTTTGCAGTGTATTTTCCTCCCCTCAGCCTGTCATGCCTTGCAGCGTGCTGTTTAGGGTGGGAGGAGCATTATGCAAATGAGCCACTGCTTTGACTGCTTGGTTCAGTGTGGTTACACTTGTGCGTGTACGTACATGTTTACGTAAGCGCACCGGAAAACTGCAATGGCGCTTGCTTTAACCTGAATCTGTATATGTAATGTATTTGAGGCTGAATCTCGTTAAGTAACGTTTATTTGTAGAGCCCAAGATCACCCAAGTGTCTAAAAGGAAATCTGAGCAAAGATGTTTCTGTAGGAATATTTTGCTGGTAGCTGTGGCCTGAATCTCGCCCGCGTCTTGTTAGTTCAGTGAGTGTGCACTGATATGACTTAAAACTATTACTTAAGTTATCCAGTGATGAAAAGCAAAACTTGTGAATCTCACAACTGTCTGGACGTCAGTTACCTAATTGTGAATTTCTGTCACTTCACAGTTATTGTTTACTAAATCAGGTAACATACGCTTACTGTAAGGGAAGCAGAGGGAAAAATTCATTTATTTGTGTGTACAACAGTAAATTTTACAGCCTTGTTGACTCAACTATCATTCATATCTTTATAGTGACTTGTGGATGTGCCCAGAGCCTTTACAGGCCTCTAGGCACAATGGTGTACAGTCAACCGTTTCACAACAACACCCATAGACAGGGCTTCAACATCATTAAAATCTAAGATGACACACAAGGCTTCTGCTGCGGCTGCAGTGTGTGTGGAATATTCTGGTGAAATTTCCAAATGGACACTAAAGAGGTTTTTTCCCCCAGAGAGTCTATGTGCATTTCCCATTTCTCCTTTCCATTTAACAGTGGATACTAAACATACTATTTTAATTAGCAATTGCCTGTATGATATAAACAATATCTATATTATAGATATTGATCTCTGTATAGATTCTATACAGAGAAAGTAGGCCAACAAGTGACTATTAAAATTATATGGAAAAAGAGGAAAAGACAGTATATTTGACAATTCAAATGTTAACGTTTTGTTGTAATCTAAAAAGGTGTGGAAGTGAAATAACCTAATAACCAAAAACAACTTTGAACAGAACAACTTTGGTATTGTGTGGTGAGCATTGCACAGATCAAATTGAACCTTGGTAAACTTAGTTTGATATTCACATTCATGGCCTCTTCTGCTTTCCATTGACTTGATATTTCAATAACCCAATGTCAGACCAGTGTGGTGAGCTCCAGGGACATCCATTGATTGGAACCAATCGCTATGTGACTTTGTCAAGAAAACATTTTATTAACTCTTGAAAATGGTCAATATTTACGAGAAAAAAATGAAGGCTCTACGATGTTAAAATGTGACGCGTCCACAAAAAAGGGGATGTCTGTTCACAAGTTAGCCATTGCTTTGGCCATTCAGGCAGCTAAAATTAGCACAAAATCACCATGCTCACTGATTCTAAGAGATAGACTGGGAACAGATTATCTCTGTGAGGCAACTTCAACCCTAATCCAGCACTGTACTAGTACATGTACAGGATTAAAACTTTACTTTAGCCAATTCTTCCTCAGATATTGTGCTCCCAGAGTCAGAACTATTATTATTTTATTAAATATTTTGATGTATTCAAAAAACAATCCATTGAACAGGCTATTTTTAACGTGTTTTGCATAGAGGATGGTCCTGTAGATTCTAGGATGTGGAACACTAACATCCAGGAGATTTTATCGTTCCACATTTTCTGTGTTGTTACAGACAATTGCAACTGACTTAATGTGGAATAATATGTGACCGTTCCAAGCATCTCAGTGTTGCTAAAAAACAAGATCCAAGCCTGGCAGAAGCATTTGTATGCATTTACACTGAGTGAAAAGAGACAGAAGACAAAGGTGCCCTTTAGATGAGATAAAGGAAAATCAGTGTTTGTTTCTGTAGCTGTCTGGTCGGAATGATGCTTTAACAAAGCCTGATGAAGTTATTGTTTCATGGTCTGCCGGGTCAAATCAAAAGTGACATGTGGTTTTAAAGCCAATTTTGGTGTGGAGGGTGAGTGTGGTAGGGGGAGTTTAGGAAATGAAGGCTCTGCATGACAAGCCATCACAGTTTAATATGACCGAGCTGGATATTGTACGGTAGGACGTGAGAGTGTGCGTCCATTTATATATCTGCCCCAGTGGAGGCACACATACAGTATATACAACTGTGTATTTCCATAGCTGTGTGTGTGTGTGTGTGTGTGCACGGCAGACAGCAGAGAACATGTGGTTTGCAAACTGAGGCGGATCTATTGCACCGGTTTGGTGGGTTTAGGTGACCGCTGCTTTGCTTCTGTAGCCAGGGTTCTTAAGGTGTTAGGCATTTAATGGGCTTAGGGGTATGGGAGAGGTTGAAAAAGAAGGATTGAGCGGTTGAGATGGGTTTGTGGGTGTAGCAGCCAGTAAGTCACTCATTAGAGCAGGTATTGGGACCACAGACAAAAACTAAAATAACTGCAGCAGCAATGTAAACAGCTATGCAAAACTTGATGTAAATGATTTGTTTGTTGTTGTTTTTTGGTGCATAGGGGTGTAATATTTCACTAAGGTGGTTAATTTGTCTGGTTTAGGTGAAACATACAGTGTTTTGGGCATTCCTTATGTGTCACAAAACAGATGGGAGGAAGGAATGGAGATTTAATCAAATGCACTTTAGAACATGTATTAGTGCTGCAGGAAACATAATGCTGCTTGTTTTTTTAGCATGTGGAGGAAGCAGGGGTAAATTTTGTACTGCTCTTTGAAAACAATTTGATCAGACAGAGTGATACCGTCATACTGAGAGACAAGGAGAAAAGAAGAGGCAAAGCTTAGATAACTGCATTCTTGTCAAGGCTAAATTTGCATTCCGTGAAAGCAGCTGATTATAAACTTCTTACATATAGATTATTAAAACATTGATAATGGTGGTTTTTGTCTGCACATTGAGGGTAAATGATGTCAAACCTAATGACCTAAGATATGATTTCCTTTCATAATTCTAATCATAATTCCAAGATGACTATCTTGCAGATTAGTTACAGATTTTTTGTTGATCTATCTGGATATTAAACCGTTATCATTGTTATACATTATTCTGTCTGTTGTACTGTGCAATGTTTCTCACACTTGTTTGGTCTGCACTCTGATCCTTATTAGCTACACTTGATTTAAATTTCCTGCACTGCAGCTTATAAACAACATCCATATTAGTACATTGCAAACCTGAAGAATTGCGGCAGATTAAAGTAATGTCTTTGCTGGTGATTTGTTTTGGGTTTACTATATTATTATTATATACCTTTGGACCATCTATCTATAGAACGCTATCTAGAGGTATATATATATATATATATATATACATACACCACAGTATATATCCCTCTCCTAAGTCTCTAGTAAATTCAAATGTTGGAAGTTTGTTCTCAAGAGAGACTAGCGGACTTGAAACATACACAATAAATCACACAACGCTCCTCATCTCTGGTGCAACAATGCGGAGTAAAAATAGCAGTTGGTAACGAAGAGATGCCTTGAAATGTGACATAAACTCAGAATGAAAGCGACATTAACAGGGGAGGAGCAGGCTGAAGTGAAGAGAGCAGCAAGTCAAACATATGCTGTGGAGATAAATCCCAAGGCTATGTGAAGATTGCTCACGTTCACGTTTAAATGTCTTGTTTAGCCCATTTCAAATGTTTCTGAAATATGATGGAATGCTTCAGTTGGTGCTATGGCTTTGAAAATCTTTGCTGCTGTCCTGCAGCATGGATAAACATATATGGGCCAGAAGCTGTATGCTCTTTGCTGCTTAAATCAGATATCTAGGTTGTAAAAAAAAAAAAAAAAGCCAAGAACGATAGTTTCTACAGGCATTATCATCTGCACTCACTCCTGCCTTTGGTTGAATCACCCAGGGGGTTTAGTGCCAGATATCCTAACAGGCGCCATGGAGGAGTGAGAAGCGCTCTGATTTCGATTTCCTCAGCGAATCATTGTGGTAATGACCCCTGCATGTCAGAGCATCCTGTGGAGCTGGAGGAGAGGGGGTATTTTTACAATTATAATGCTCAGTGGACTCAGTGCACCGCCCCCTGCAGCAGACAGGTAATCAATATGAATGGAGATGTGGACTCCCTCTTACTGTTCATACTCTGCCTGTCATTTTCTCCTGAGAGGTCCTGCAGCCGTATCTCCCAATGGGAGACCTAAAAGAGTAACTTCAATTGTAAGAAAACAAACCACAGGGATCCTATTTTCAGATGTTTAAGAGGTTCTACAACAGATATGATTAATTTAAAAAGTTTCATGTTTTTATGTATGAGTAACACTGTACCATTTTTGGAGCCCTCAAGCATTGTATTATTGTTTTTTAAACATTTATCCTTGTTTTGCTTTGTTTTAGTCCCAAATACTTTTTTCCACAGTGCTCCGTCCTGCCTCCTGCCACCACAGGACACCTAGAGTTTGCAACCTGTGTGTTTGTGTATTCGATGGTAAACACGAGCCAGACTTAGTGCATGTTTGTTTACAATTAACGGTGGTCCGCATTTTGAAAATAACAACTTTTAATGTGTAGCATGTATCATGTGGCTTAGCACAACAAAGCAACCAGATTTTATACAACCTCATCGTTGTTTCTCCAAAAAGCTTCAGTTGCAACCAGGTGCTCCAGTTACTCTTATGGCGCAATGTAACACACCATAACTAAGTGAGCCAAAAAAATATAGAAAGTATAACTTTGTATTAAGTTTTTCTGACTGCCTGCATTTGTCATCAAATCCAAATTGCGCCAACCAAATGTTGCCAACTCCGTCTGTTTCAATGTGTGTACGCACCAAGTGCTTCCATTGCCCGACCAAGCCACGCTCACTTCCTTCGCCACTTGATGACAACAAATAGCAGTTAAGATGACGATTATTGATAACAATGAGAAATGTCTCATCTGAAACTGCTCATGTTCTCAGTAAAAACAAGTGCAATCCGTTATTTATTGTCAGACAACAGTGTCCATTAAATAGACCTACAGACCGATCATTTGAAGGCCTAATGAAAAGTAAGTAAGTGGCCTTTTGTAGGGAGCAAAGTAAGGAAAGTAAACACATAACATATTTTGCTTTTACAGTAGAAGCAACTGTAGAATTATCTATTAAATGAATGAGACGGTGGCAGTAAAGAAAACAGAAGCTGGGCAGAGACTGAGTAAATGGGGACATGAGCGATAGCAAGGTGAGTACGGATGACGGATGAGTAGGATACAGAGTGAGTGAGCCAGCTTGAGGATAGAATGTCAAAGACACAGAGCGATTGCATAGAGGGAGGGACGTAGGGAGAAGATGACAGGTTTGATAGGAACAAAAAGAAACGCTGCAGTTACAGATAGTGGCTCAGAAAGAGAAGAGGGACATAATACTTGTGAGTAAGATGGAGGGAAACAATAGCAGTGAAAACAGAAAATGCTAGATGAGTAAAAAAGGCGAGACGAACGGTAAAGAAAGAAAAAGCAGGCACAGCAAAGTACACGGAGGTGCTTCCCATGTAGGGGCCATTGCCTCGTGACACCCGGTGTGTCCCGTCGTTGGCTTCCCACTGTCATTTGTTCAACTGTGAAGTAATCATATGGTTAACCTTGCGGTGATGACAGGGTTTTTTGGTATGTGCTAGTTGTAGTCTGAAGACACAGCTTGCCATCGTGGGTATCACTGCACCCCTGATGTTTGATAAGAACAGATGCTCATATGGAGAATGAGGATATATATTTACACAGGGGTGGGAGGGCACTAAAATATTATGTTCAACTCCGAGTGCTGTAATTTTATTGAAAGTGAAATTACTGCTTTGCAAAATGTAGCCTTGTGACCAAAATGGATCCATGTCCTATATTTTGACAAATGATCACAGTAATATGAATAATTGCAAGTTTTACTCTTTGCGCTGCATTGATGCATCGCACCTTTTGTCCCCGGTTGAGTTGTCAAATGTGCAAACACAAACACAAACAGCCACTGACACAAATGGACAGCGATGAATAGAAGCCATTAACCCAGTGAACTTTGTTGCTGTCTGTCAAAATATCTCAATTTAAATGGTTGACATCACACATATGGAGCTGGAAGATGTGACTGCAGCATTAGACACTTTCCTCTCTGCAATCAGCAATCCTGGAGGAGATGACTGCTGAAGGGGACAGAGGAAGATGGGTGGTGAATGTGGGGTGAAGTCTAAAATGATTTAAATGTATCCAGCACCAGAGTTAGCATTACGTTTCTCCCACCACCATCATCATTATGCCTCTCTTATCCTCCTACTCCTGCTATATGAGAGAGAAGAGGGATGGCACATTGTTGTAAGGAGAAAATGTTTTCTTTAAACTCAGTTACAGGGCGATGGGGATGTCCAAGGATTCAGCTGTGCAAATACCCTTTTTGTCTTTATGGGGTCGCATTCGCAAATCCCTTGTATGGTTGCTGAAATTTCAGTATCAACAAACTCCCCAAATTCCCTTTTCTTCTCAAAGGAAATAAGAAAAGTAGAGGTAGGGAGAAAGGAAAAGTAAGAGAAGGCTGGAACAAAATGGGGGTTGTGTAACTAACTTATCTAACTTATCTCCTCGGCACAAAGCTTTCCCTTTTGTAACTACAAGCATTCAGATTCTTTCCTGGTTTTAGTGAAACACTGTAAATTAATTAATTTTGACAACGAAGATGAAGGCGCTAAATATGGCATGAAGTTAGAGTTAAGAAGCCCTCAGGCGTTCAGTGGTAGTGGGGTGTGTGGATTGCAATGGCAAAGCCACAGCTACATATAGTACTTGATTTAATCAGCTCTGGTGCTATCTCTGATCCTCTATCTGTATGAGGATCTTACAGATACAGGGAGATAGCATGGTTACTTGAGGACAGTCTTTCGTTTTGCTTTTTATTCACTTGAGCTGGCTGTTTTAGGCCATTTCATGGTGGGAGACCATTAAATAAAATAGCAAACTGTCCCCATCATTCCAGCTAGAGAACCGCTGCCTTACAGCCACTTTTCAAGCGAGTGAGCAAGCACATTAAAAATCCAAAATTTCTCTGCATCACTCAAAATTGGCCATGCTATTACAGAAAGATCAAATGAGAAACCAAGATCGCTAGATAGTGGTATACAAAGCTCACCATGGGGATTTGGTCACTGTTTATGAGGGGCTGATTTCAGAAAATTCACTGAAACGAACCACCAAATACAAATGGTGTAGTTGGATTGATTCCCAGCCAAGAGATGTTGATTGGGGCTCTGGCCCCACACCAAGCGAGTGGACTAGATTGATTTCGATTAGGGAATGGGGAACTAAGCTCAGACCATTAAACACTGATCATTAAACTTACTTTTAGACTATAGAGACATAGAAATACAGCAGTTATTCTAGTATTTCTCCCTGATCATTTTCTACGCAACCATGTAGTGGAACTCATTGTTTGATCATCATTGTGTTCGACGCATCACAGACGGATGGGCTACTCATCAGGCAAACACCACTACTATGCTTCTCACACTGCATGTCAAGTGAACGTGCAAGATTATCATGTGGGTGTTCAATGGATACTTTATTTTAAAGCCTCTACTGGAAGGCAGTGTCACATCTAGGTAGCCACAGTGTACAGGAACCATAGCAGAAACCTGAAAAACCTGTTTCCCTGCCAGGAAAAAAAGATTTTTTTTTTAAAATATTGCCAATGTAAGTTGAAGTGGGGTCTGTCAGCATAAATGGAGAGAAAACATAGTGGGAAATAGTATTAAATCAGCTATCCAAGTACAATACAGAAATGTACACTGACGTCTAATAACTCAGCATCTGTACAAATAAAGTTTATGACCTGATTTACTTTTTTGGTTGTCAATTTCTTTTGTTATTGCTGCTGTATATCATGAAGATAAAAACTGACAAAGACCATTGTGACAAAACCATAGCATTTCTGAAGACAGACTGTGAAACGGTTCTTTCAATAATACAATGGGATTATTGATGAGCAATTTCGAAGAGGAAGTTTGTGGAAGATCATTTTGTTTTACTGGTTTCCTGAGATAACGGCATTCTTTTCTTAAGATCTTGTGAAAACAACTCTTGTCTTGAGATCCAATGTTTTTCCCAAACATAATTCGGATTGCTGTCCAAATCACAAATGGCATTGCCATCCTAAAGCAATTGATCAATGTGTGATCAATCGGTGCCTGAAACAGGCTGAAAGATTTCTGGATATTGTGACAACTGTTACTGAAGTCAAGACTGATTTTGCTAAACAAGAATTTCCTCCTTATTTTTCGTTTGACAACAAGAATCGTTGAGACTCAAGGGGGTGCAGAATAGAAGGTATCTGTGTCCTCTGAATCCTATGTTTTACCATAACACGCTGTCTAGGATCGAAGACTTAAATCCAATTTAAAGTTGAGGGTTTTTGGTAAGTTGGAGCATTTTCAGCGCTATTCGGCAATCGCTTACCAGGTCTACAGTACTTGGTAGAATGGGCCCACATAGAACATCAACACATGGCCCATAGAACGTATGAAAAGCCAATAATAGCTCCTCTTAAAATTATAGTTAGATACTAATATGTTCTCCATTACCTCAGACTGTATTTTCCTTCATTGATTACTATCCTAAAGTAACTTCTTGGTGCCTTCTCACATTAGTTCGCTGCTGGGACGATGTCATCGATTTATTATTGTGGAGATGTAAGGAACAGTAAGACCCAAAATAAGTTTTACAAGACGTTACAATCACAATAGTATAGCACGGTTGTGTTTGGGGAATGTGACCATTTAGCTCTTATTGTAGCGTGAATAAAAAGCAGGTTTCCACATGCTCTGCTCTAAAGCATATAGATGTGGAAAGTCTATATGCAACTTACTATAGAAGAATGAAGTATTTGTATATAATTATCCACAAAATCATTCACTTTGAGACATAAAGCTGCTTTGCTCCTATCTTCAATTATTTGTGGAGGGAGAGAAATAAATTCCTGCAAGTTAATTTTTATTTTAATTTCTTAGTCATGATCTACGATCAGCAACACATCTCTAAAGAATTAGAAAAGTCTAGAGTTAAGGTGTTTGTGTACAATTGCATACATTTACATGAAAAAAGAGGGTTATGGCTAATAGCACAAGAGTCTGGGTTGACATAGTCATTGCAAAGGGAGAGAAAAAAAGATGCATCAGATTGAGTTTCGGCTTGAGTAGAGCGGTTGAAAACTTTCAGATGTCTGAGTTTTCTCCTCCGTTGGAGCACTGGTATTATGGATTTAATTGACAGACAGAGAGTTGGCCAGAGTTCTTCACTCTGATATGCACCTAACTCAGTGGGAGAGTTTGGACGAGGCCTTCAGACTGAGAGTGCCGCAGCAAGATGCTGCAACACAGCAGCATCCTGGAAAGACTCAGGCTCCGGTGCTTTTCATCGAATCATACAGTGGCTTAAATACTGGTCTGAAAAGTGTTTGCGAGTATTGGATGTGGTCGGAATGTTCTGCAGACTGCTTGGTAAATACAGAAAAGGAGACCCAAGGGGCTGATCAAAAAGTCTGAAACATGAAAACCCTCTAAAGGATTGACATGGTCAGCGTGACCATGGAATTAAATGAAAACTGAATCAGCACATTGGTAATACAGCTTGAGCCACGGCTACACACCAGCAATTCAGGGTTTCTACACTTAAATGCCAATTAAATGCAAAAACTTTCCAAAGACATTTCAGTGGTCTAATTTGTATAGGAACCTTTACAATGTTTGTGCAATGTAAAAAACCCCAAAAACCTTTTAATTCTTGTGTAAAGCCAGAATGTTTTGTGTCCTCAACTTTTTAAATCAATATTTGATGTTTTTCACTTGAGTGAATTGCTACAAGCGAGCTTTCATGTAACAAACTCTCTAAATCAGGAATCAGATGACATTTGTAGCATCTCGTGTCGGATTATAGGCAAATAAAAGCATTCTATCTTCACTTGTGCAAATTATTATTATTATTATAGAATTTTCCAAAAGTTTGGGGGATACTTCATCAGTTTCCAAAAATTAGCAGGCCTGGAAAAGGATTTTTATGATTGTGGAAACCCTGAGCATTACATGATCCAAGCTGTTTACCGTACATTTACAATGTGGAACCCACATTCAAATTCATACGGGACATACACTCTATCACAAGAGAGAACTTTCACTTTCATTGTGGATAGCCAAGGACATAAATGACATTCATAATATTCAAACGCCTTCCATTTCTTCAGTGGTGAAAACAATAAATGTTAAAGGGACCTCATTATATTTGTGATGCTCAAAAAGGAACTCATTAAGCATTTAGTATCATTTTGAATTTGTGTGTCATTTATGTGTTTTTAACCCTCTGAGTTTGGCGTTACAGGCAAGAGGAAACAAGGCTTAGGGTGTTTTTAGACATGATTAGTTCACTTTTAATTTAGTTTTTTTTTTTTTTTTTTCCAGGAATGAGCGGCACCTATCCAAGTTCTTCCAAAACCTGACATCCAGGTCCAATCGAGTTCAAATGTTAAAATAATTTATAACAGGGTTATAACTGAGGGCTCTCTGAATATTCAGATGCTTCACAAATATTTTCATTTGTGGCTGCAGATGGAAGGTGGGTTGAGAAGCCCTCAGTGGTTAGTGCGGATGGAGTTTGATTTGCTGTTAGGTGGTTAGATTCTGCTTAAAAGTTTTTTTTGCTATACAGTAGGTTCTACCAGCTTCCATATGAAACAACAAACCGCTTTAACCCTTTGAGCCCAGAAATGTCCACTACTCCCCCTTATTTATTGGTTTAGATTTTCCATTAGTCCATTCTTTCTCATAAAAAATAAGATCCATTTTATTTTAAATATGCATCCTACTCAAAACACTGACTACAGGTGAATGGAGTTTATTTTTTATCTTTTCTTCCTATTGGCCCAGCGTTTTAATCAGTGGACTTTCGAACAAAAGAACTATAGACAGAGAATAATACATTCATCTTAAAGCTTCCTCTCATTTGAATTTAATAGCATTGACAAATTGCTTTATACGTGAATTGTTTCTTATTGATCTGGACTTTCATTCAGCTTTCATATCCTGTGGCTTTTTCAATTCTGATTTGTTTCTTAACCAAGCACAGTAGAGGTTTATTCCCTATGTAATAATGGAAAGTAGTCAAATTATAGGATTTTGAGATGAATGTGAGGTTTGTTTTGTTTCCATCAAAAAATATGTAAGTGTATCATCCATCATGTTTGTCTGTAACATGAATACTTCATTTCGCTTTATCTTACGTATTCATGCATGTTGCATTTCTTTAATTTATAATGTCTTTCACAAAATGCCCGAAAGCTTATTGAGAAATGCTAGAAAACCCTTTCTTACACTTTTACACCTGATTTACACTAATCACAATATATTTTTTGTATGCAAACACAATGTAGGCCCTAATATACAGTACATATGCATACTATACTTAGATCACTAACAGTTGTAAAATGAGAAGTGCTCTATTAATTGTGCTTCACATGGCACATTCCAGATTTCACAATATGGTCAGAAAAGCTAGATAAATGTCCATCTGGAAATCTTTTACAGCTACAGAATAACGGTTTGGACTAAATTTAGCATTCTGATTTCTTCGATTACATTCTTTTTGAAAGAATCAACCACCTTCAGCAGCACAAACACACAGCATAAGGCAAAGACAAAGGTTTGGGACATTCGGCACTCAAAGGGTTAAAGAATAATCATTTTGATCAGACCATATTCAACACTTATGTCTAGTTATGTGTGATACTGGGTCAATAGCAACTGCATAGTGCAATGAATGAAGGCTTAGTTCTGAACAACAGTCCCTTTAACTTTTAATGAGTTTCATTGGGCTTCTTTTTTTGAAAATCCAAT
>OMNV01009011.1:46898-130476 GCA_900303265.1 Brotula barbata
TTGAAAATCCAATATAAAAGTGTTTATACATATACATATATATACAGTATATATATATATATATATACCCATATATACATGTAGTTATGTAGTTTGTTAATTTGGTTTCAGGAAATATTAAATATAGTAGTCATAATCAATGCAAATACACATTCAGCAAACAAAACACAAGAAAGAAACAATCGGAGTCAATAGTCTATTTACAAGTTGTGTTATTGAGGGGGTTATGTTGGGTTATTTGGGGGTTAATTCCCTGAAGAGATGCAGCCCCAGTTTAAGGTGCTTTGAATATGATCCCCTTGAAATCTGCGGAGCATTATCATGCTATTATTTAGATATGAATAAAACTTTTTAGTATGAATACCAATTATTCCATAGTAGACAGCTTCTGCTGCGTAACAGCTGTAATATAACATGTGGTCTTGTAGGGAGATGATTTTCCAATGATTTACCAATGAAAAATTAACTGCTTTGCCACTTAATATCAAAGTTGCTACTTGTATTGTATGCTAAGGGGACCTACAGTTCTGTAAAAACCCTTATTGTGTGGAACTGCACCTCTTCCAGAGCGGTGTTTAACGGCAGGTTAGGCGATGAGTTCATTAGTTGAGTTAAAGGGATTTTATTACCTTTGTCGAGTAGCCACTCGTCAACTACCCGACCGAGTCGGTATGGGATTCTTTGTCTAGCAATAGCCAGGCGCTCATTATCATAGTTCCCTTTAAGAAATTTGGAGAAGACAAATTAAGAGAGGTTACAAAGAATCTGGAAGTTGAAGGAAGTTAGAGGTTAGAAGGGCAACATGGCAAATGTTTAGCAGGTTATGTAATTTAAAGAAGCTTTAGTTAGGACAGGAAGAACTTGAGGATCTTTTGTGGGCTGGTTTGTTTGGTTAGACAAGTTAACAGCATTCTAGTAACCTAGAGTTTAAATCACTTTTATTCACTTATGAGTTAGAAAGATTTATGCAGTATTTAGATATAGTATTGTTACATTTCTAACAGTGAAATCTTATCATAGCTATCCGCAGAGTGATCTCACTTAAGAAATATATTAACGGTAGTCAAGTAAATCATAGCAAAGTCAAACACAGAAACAGCATCATTTAACAGGAGTGTTGCTTAACTGAATGAATAAAGCAGATACAATACACAGCATTGGCAGCATTAAACAGTTGTTATTTCATAAAAGCATGAGTTAATCACACAGTATTAGAACACATTTCATGGTTGTTCCAAGGAAGACACATTCTGGTTCCTGTTTCACACTCAAGAGATGCTGATTAAGAAATCACCACCTGACAAATTCCACAGGAGGATGGTATTTCAACTGAGACGCGTCTCTGAATCAGATCCCTTCAACTAAAGCAAATTGGTGCCAGCACGCTGTTTCCTCTTTTTTCCCCTTATGCATTAATTGGGAACTTCTCAGTGGCACTTGGCAATTAGCATCACTTCATCAGCGTGTCAAAGATGTTTCATTGCCTCAATGCAAACCTATTATCCCTCACTTCACTTCAATCAACCTCAGGGTCATGCTCTATACATCTTCAACACTGTTAGTAGAGTCTGAGCTAGAATTAGGGGAGATGAGGGCTGTGTTGGCCAGACTGTGATTTGATGATGTCTAATGTGGTGGTAATGCCGGAGCTTAATTAGGAGTTATTGTCTATGTCAAATGGAAATCTTTGCACACTACGGGCTAAAATTGCAGAGCTACAACAGCAATTCCCAAAAAGTGGGTCAGGAAATCCCCAGGCAGAATGAGAACAAATGTGTCCCTTACTATATACAATTGAACTACTTGGTCCACCAAAAATGACCTGAATTGGTCCACCAACGCAGAACAGGTTGTGTTCTGCGTTGGGAAACTAATTTTGTACTGTCCTGAGTACTGTACGGTAAGCTTCATTCTACCCTTGCAATGAAGCCACAACAAATTGGAACAAATGAGGCTTGATTTGCATGATAGCACCTTGGTTCTATGAATACTGAACAGGACCGCTTCCAGAACCAGAACACACTAGATGGAAAAGTGCGGAGTGAAGTTTGTGAACCAAACCAGGACCAGTTCCCTTTTGGTGCAAACAAGGCATCAGCAAACAAACGAAATGCCTGCACAATGGTTGTACATTTATTGTTTCTCATCAGCTGCAACAGTTGCCCAACAACTACCATTACATCACTCACTCAACCTTTAAGTTCTTGAAAGGGCATATTTGTTTTTGGTGAGGTTCAAGCTGAGGAAAAGCCAAGCACCAGAACAACTAGAAAGAACAGCACCACTGGTACCAGCAACAGGGACTGGAGATGCTGGAGTTTAAATTTTGTTTAGGTTGCATTCATGCATGGCTACTGGTGATCATTCTATCTGCAATCAATAGTGGACCAAGTGTGAGCTCCCCTTCCTTCGTCTAATCATAGCATTTTTTGCTTCCCTAGCTCTGCAGACAAGTCTTGCGAGGTCCGCTAGAAGGACTGGAAGACAAATGGAGCTCAGGCCAAAGAGTGCCTAGGGTTGCAGAAAGACATTTTTTTTCTGCAGAGGTCTCTACCTCATAACTGCAAGAGGGTCTATTTAAAGATTCAAATAGAATTTGGGACCAGAAGACTGACGTGTGCGTGCTGATCTTTCACAGGTAGACTTGTATTTTCCTCACCCTGCTGTTCTGTTCTGCTCTGCTGCAGTGATCTAAAATAGACCACCTCTCGGTTCTGCAGTACCTAGTTGCACTCCCCAGGGGTCTCTCTACCCACGCTCGCCCATATAATAATGGCTCACACCGGCTGACTAAGTGAGAGAATATGTGGGTGTATGTGTGTGTGTGTCCTGAATGGAGACAGTGAAAAAGGTAGAGAAGAGGAAGAATTGAGAGAACATAGACGAGAAGCATAGAAGACAGGAGAGGAGAACATTTGGAAGAGGGATGCTCCAGTGTTCCATATGAGTCACTGTCATTCATATGCTGCACTTATAGCTCCATGTTCTCTGCTCATCCAGGTGGGAACTCAGTCATAGACGAGACACAGAGACAGGTAGAAAATTAAGCAATCTCTCTGTTGTTGGGTGATTTGAAGTTTTCTGAGTGCATAGAACTACCAGTAAGGCTGCTTTAGTAACATTATATAGAACTCTATCTCATATACAAAGATCTGAAAAAAGGGGTTTGATTCAGGGGTCTTATGCAGCTTAAAGCTTTGACAGCGAAACCATGAGTGTACTTGTTTGAGAGAAAACAGTGTTCATTTTTTACTTCAGTTTAGCCTTGTGGTAATCTTTGAACAAACCATCAATGAAAGGCAGTGCAGCAGTTACAATGCACCACACACACCAACCCCATTTTTGAGATCACATCGGTGTTGTGCTGCCATCGCTGATTTTGAGATGGAGAGACAGAAGGCAACTGGGAGGGGAGAAGGGAAACAATAGAAAGAGGCACGGAAAACAGATAAGAAGTAGAGACTGAGAAGGAGGTGTGGTGATGGGGCTACAGCAAAAGGGTGATTAAAATAATGACTGTACAAGAGCAAAATAGTGGAAGTTGTGGGTCCTTAGTGTATGTGTGTAGGTTTATTGACTACTGCTATTTCTAACTTTCTTTTTTTTTAAAGAAAGTTAGGCAGGATCTCAAGAAGAAAGTTGAGAAAAAGTTTAAATTTTCTTTATACTCAAATATCCCTTCATCAATCCTTTATGTTTGTTTTCTTACATTTTTGTCAGTCAATATTCATTTCTCTCCTTCGTCCATGGCTCGTTCATCTAGTGCAGATTCACTGCCCAGTTCAATCCTTTTCTTTTTCCTCCTTTCACAATCTCCCTACTTTCTCAATTAGTTCTCCCTGTTTTTAATTACTCTACACTCTACTTGTTCCCTCCATCATTACTTCCATTGTCTGACCTCACTTGACTCTTGTTCATTGTGTCTCAATTCTTAGTCTTCCTTGCATGCATGACCTCATTGCTTTTCCGCCTTCCTTTCTCAATTTCCAATCTCTTTCAATTATCCAATTACTTTCATTCTGTTATCCCTCCCTTTGTTCTATTTACCTCCAATCCCTGTCATCGCTCCATCTTTCTCCAAAGACCAGTAACTACCCCAGGTGTCTTATCCAGTTTATGACTAGGAAATTAAATGTGGCACATTGTGAACCAAACAAAGCCATTCATTACCATGGCTGATGACTATATTTGCCGTTGGACCAGAACGGATTTAAATAGGTGCTCCTGCTTCCCACTCATTGACACAAACAGAAATACACAATCCTGACATTTGACTCATCTGTAAAGTGTATACAGGAGAAATTAATAAATGCTAATTGCTCAGGAATAATAATAGCAAAACATGTGTACAGTAAGCAACATGTCTCTTTTCCTTCTTGGGCAAACATGAGTGAGTGAGTGGAAACAAGCTCATTAAAAAAAAAAATCACAGTAGCAATGACAGGAAAGACAAACAGGTGAGTGGCAAATTGTGCAGGTGATCTAAGGGACAGAGAACAAATATCTAACCCCGCATGAAAAACATCGATACAGAGGTATAACAGAATTCTGTTCAACATGTTTGTGAGTTAACTGTACTGCTGCACCAGAGAATCTAAATTCCGATGTGTCCTGCTTGTTTGTTTATATTTGTTTGCACTCCTAGGAGAAATAAAACATTCTAAGTGAATGAAGCAAACTTTTTCCTGTGCTTCTCCCCACCAGCCAAAGCCTGCTATGCATGAGAATGGGCAAATAGATTAAACAGCTGTGCCGCTCTGCTCCCACACCAACATTATCAAACTCACTCTGTTCCCAAGTCTATTTCCTTTCAAACAGTTCTATCAGACCTGGCACTCACAATGAAATATTATATCAGACCTGGCACTCAATGAAATATGATATACAAGAAAGAGAGAGAAATAGTAAATCAAAAAGGAGCTCAAAGCAATTGAGGCATATGTTTGCTATTAGTATTTAAATGTTCGGCTTCTGGTGTATTCTGATCGTGTGTGTGTGTGATTATATATCTATGAAGGCTGTGTGACAAATTCATATATGACGCAGGAGGTCTTCCTGTTGTTCTGGATAGTGAAGCATGTAATAATACAGGATTATAATGTAATATTATTTAACCACCGCTGATCCAGTAAATTCCATTTCTGTAGCATTGTATGAATTTAGTAAAAAAAAAAAAAAATAGTTTTTTGGGGCGCAACGGTTAAGAGTGCATACCACGTGGTGCAGTGGCGCTGGTTCGGTCCCAGCCTGTGCCCTTTGCTGTATGTTGTCCCCTCTCTCTCTCTTTGCCCTGTCTGTCTTTCTAATGTAACAATCACAATAAAGCAGCAGAGCCAAAAAATGCCAAAGCTGTTGGTCCTGAAATGATGGCGGCATCTACACAGCTTCACCTCCAGATTGTGAACAAATGAATTTGTCACCACATCTCTCATTCTCCAAATTTGGTGCCTGGAAGCCAGCAGCTGTGATACCAGAGTTAAGTATCACAAGGGCACACTGATTGACTGCCACCTAGGGGGGATACAGTGAAAGGTAGAGGACGGACAGGAGACTGGTGTGTCGTGCTGTTATCATACGTCATATGAATCACACACTGCATCGTCTCTTTGTCTCCCTCTGTACGTCTATCTGTACAAGTACATATGTGTGTGTGTGCGCGAGAGTGTGCGTGTGTGTGTGTGAAATGAGACGGTGACTCTCCAAGGAGCCAACTGTATATCATGTAGCTCTACAGGCAGCCAAATGCCCTTGTACAGGACACCCACATTGGAAATCCATCCACAAGAATGGAGATTACATTGGAGACGATTGGCCACCGGCCATACCCCTCTACCCCCTCCGTCTCTCTCTCTCTCTCTCTCACACACACACACACACACCCACACCCACAATCTTTCTGTCGAGCTAGCCCAATTCTGTTTTTCGTGAGGTAACTTGAGATGGATTGCTCTGTAATCCATTTGGTATTTTTGAGATGGGTGGAAAAGATGACCTGTTTAAGCATGCGCAACAAAATGCAATTAATGTTTTACCCCAAGCATTTACTAAGTTAGAAAAATGCAGGAAAGTTATGCTTTTCCTTTGACATGCGCAGGGGGGAAAAGTGATTTTCCTACGTATCCGACTCACTCCTTTGTTCATAGTCAATATCTCACCCACTGTTCGCTGTCAGAATGCATTTGAAACAGATGATATTTCACTGTTAACTGCTCCCAAAATCTTTAATCTTTGCAGCAGTTATCAATCCAGCGTTTTCCTTTTTCTTTCTCTCTGTTCTCACTTCATCTCTATCCTCCTCCTTTCATCTTAGCCACGGTGGATTTGTGTGAGGGTGGCTGTTGGAGAGCGAGAGAAAACCCCCCACTCGTGTGGAAATCAAACTTGTCACTTCTCTAATTACCCAAAGCAATATTTTCCCTCTAACGCTTTGCCCTGCATAGTTCTCTCTCTCTCTCTGTCTCTCTTGTTCTCTCTCCCTGTCTCTCATTTTTTCTCTCTCATCATCCCATAGTCACAGGCCAACAAATGTAGATACCTTCCAACTGTGCACGATCCTAATCAGAACAATTCACAGAGCACCACAGGCCCAATAAGAACCAGCAGAATGAAGGGGAACTGCCATCAGTGAAACTATACTGAGCTGGCAATCTTCAGTGAACTATTTTATGTTTCCTGAGAACAAAGACAATCCATCCCATACATCCATTCGTTTTCTATATCTGCTCATACTAAGGGTCCAGCGGGACAGAAACCTATCCCAACGCGCTGGGAGGTGGGGAACAGGAGAAGTAATCGATCACTGAAGTAATAACGACAGAAACACAAAAGCATTTCGGTCTAGGTGACTGGTTCAGCACAGCAGCAAGTCTCTTGACTGCAGGTGGAAACATACAGTAGTAACTCAGCGTCCCATAGACACATTTAAGTCACTGTGCTGCTCCACAGTCACGAACAAAATAAAAATCCCATCCCATGACAAAGGTCAGCTATGCATAATATCCAATCAGTTTCCTCCAAACATTTCCGTACCTCCAAACATCCTGCTCTGTTCATTCTCTACAGGCTGCAATGAGGACTGTGTGAGTGATAGTGACTTTTACCATACTGCCTGGTGTATGCATTCAGAACAAATTATTTATGTATGCTGCAAAAGCAGTGTATATAATTATTGCTCAAAAGAAACCACATGGATGGCTAAAAAACAAACCAAAAAACAACAAAAACAACAAACCAAAATGTAATGAACGAATAAAGACAAATTGCTTCTCAGAAGATGTATAGCGCCTATAGCTGCTTGCCATGTCTGTCTGTGGTTTGCGCACCAAGCCACATCATCTATTATCTTCTGCTTGGGTGGACCATCAATGTCACCTAAGGTTATTCCAGTACTTCATGCTCAGAGGCCTGATCTAGTTAAGTGAAATCTAGAGCGAGCCTCTTTTTCCTAAACCTGATGTTTTCTCTACTTCCTCTACCATACATTATATCTACACAGCTTTTTATCCTTTCTGACCTTGCAGGAAAAACGCCCCCTTTCTTTGTGAATCCAGGCCTCACTTAGTCTTTCTCTCTCAACTCCTCTGACTCCTGTCTCTGATGGTCAAGTATTCAATCACAACTGCTTGTCCTCTAAATACCCTCCAGGACAAAAAAAGGAAACATTGGGCCCTCTCTTTGTCCTTCACCCCACCATTGCTCCATTGTTGTCTTTGATTTATGGTCTGTATGACGTGGTGAGTTGCTGAGAGTTGTTGTATGTGAGTATATTTCAAGGAGCATGTTTTGGGTAATTTGTGTGTTTGTGAATGGTTCCTGTCTGTACAGTGTGCGGTGTTGCAGTGTGAGATGGGGAATACACATCATCATACTGTACATGATGTATCCATCACATGAGTGACACCCCTTTTTTCCCACCCCTCTCTCACTCTGCCTCTTTATCTTCAAACCCTTCAGTCTCTCTTTCTGGCTCTCCTACTCTCTTCATTCATCTCCTCGAGTCCATCCTTCTCCAACCACACATCCCCTATTTAAAAAAAAAAGTCGAATTGTGATGATTGCAACTCATATTGCATTTTAGATTTGTGCTGCTATTATTTTCTCATTGTATGGTACTGGGGTGCAATGGTGGTCTTTGTCAAAGTAAAATGATTCTACACCAAAAACATGTAAAAGATTTTTATGCTGAAAAATATTCCGGTCACTTGCATTAATGGCTGTATATTCACGACAGTCCCTAACTGTGATGAACAGATTATCCGGCTGTACCCCACTCTTGTTATGAATGTTTTTTATGGCCACAATGACACGACACATGTAAGATGTCTTTGGGCCAAACACATTTTGGAGCGAATAGCAACCTCACGAGCCCACACAGGGCGCTGTAGGATTGCCATTATTGCCCCACTACAGTGTGGGCACGTAGTGGGGCAATAATTTGGAGCGATAATTTGGAGCCCCTTGCATTGTTATATATTTGACACTCAAACAAATCTTTCGCTAACTCTACTGAGTTGCAGAGCATTATAAGCTAAATAACAGCTTGATGGTAGATGCACTGGCCTGTGAGGAAGGAACGTGACAAACTACGCACCCCCACTGGTAAGACTAACGCATTTACGAGACAACAAAACATGAAAAATATAATCACAGCCAATACGCTACAATGATGACAATATAACTAGGGTTGTAAAAATACGTAATGATTATCTGAAGCTCAGGGAGCATTACAGTGAAGTCCAAATGCCAAGTGTGGCGCTAACCCATAGAAAATGAATGGGTTTTTCCTGAAGCTCTTTTTTTGTTGCAATGTCTCCTACTTACTGTGGTGAATTACTATATTCACTAACAGAATGAATGTGATGCTAGTCACAAAGATAAAAGATGACAAGGAGATGATAGACAATCAGTAAAACACAGAACTACACAGACGCATAAACAATACTTCCTTTCATTCACTTCTCCATGACAATTTCTTCCTTGGATCTTTTTTTTTTTTTTTTTTTTCTGAATGTAATTTATATGGAAGCAGTATCTGCTGGAAAGGCTGCAGGCTGCATATAAGTGAGGGCTTAATGCTGTAGCAGGCCCCCCACTCACTGAATTTAACCCTCCCTTTGAGTGGCTGAACACTGTGATCAGTTTGAGGGTGGGCAGAGGGGTGGAGAGACCTTAGTGAAAGAAGGGACAGATAAGAAACGCAGGAAATGGCACAAACTACAAACTACGCAGGAAAATCTGTGTTTACAGGGAGTGACTAAAGGCCCTTGTATACTTCATGGGAAGCAGAACTTCGACTTTACAGAATATGCTGGCGACATCCGAGGGGCAGACCGCAAAAAATAAACAGACACAACTGTTATATCGTGTTTGATTTCATCACATCCATCTGTAGGGAGCTCCACCTCCCAAGTGCTACAATCCTGCTTTGTACTTAAACTAAATAGTGAGACAGTCTTGATGTTAGTTGGTGTGAGTCAACTAAAGTAAATGAATAGGAGATTTAATTGTGTTATTTATGGAATGAGCCAACAGAAAGCTGCAAGAGAAGGAGTCTGAGATGGAAGTGAAGTCCACAAGACCCCTTTCCACCTTTTTTCTTTTTTGTGTTGGACTTGTTTATATCAAAATAATAATAATGATAATGGGATAAATTTGTTCATGGCAAAACGCCTGATGCATTACATACAGCATGTGAGAAACATTATTGGGCGAGTATTGACTGGTCCAAAATAAACTGGAAGATAATGACAATGACATAGAGCCGGTATAGAGAAAGTCTGTTTGATAGCAGTTGAAATATTTTTGATTAGATGTAAAATTCTCTGTTCATTGAGGAATTAGTCCTTTCTATTAAGTTGGTTTGAAGGCATGACAGCTGTATCAGTGGCCTTTCAAAAGACAATAACTAGATAATTCAGTCACATGTCACTATTTGCAAAATATGAACGTTTTGAATGCAGAGATTCTGAAAAGTGCTCCAAATCTTGGCTTGAACACTCCAGTAAGCTTGCGATCTACATCTCTGCAAAGCCACATCGAGAAATATTTCTGCTAAATTCTCAAAAGCCAAGAAAGGAATGAAGGACAAGGGTGTCAAACTGACTCCGGTAAATTGTGATATTTGATTCATTCTGCACCACCTCAGGGCATGGAGTAGCGTGAAAATAAATCCTACTCTTTAATGATATATTGTATGATGTGTTCAAGGACAGGGTCCTTAACATTTAAAAGTATATCCACATTTTACTGAAATTATTAATAATCAGTTGGTATTAGACCTGTGATTGAACAAATACAGACCAAACCGTAAATATCTTTATTTTCAATGAAGGTATAGCACTTATTGTCTTGTTAAGCAAGCATAATCCACAGTAAACTGTGAGATTAATGAAACATAATGCAAGGCTAATAACTCAACAACAACATAAAGCAGAAAAGATTTTTCCTCTGGTATGGATTATTATTCTTTATTATTGTGATTATACCTTGACAACATGCCAGCGGTCAAAATAATTCCTGATTATTCATATTCTGCCTGTCACTAGTAGGAAGCTGTATCTTAGCATCTGATGCTTAATATTTACATATAGTCATGGTGACAATGGAGGAGCCTAGCAGTCATCTGAAAATAATAAATAAATAGAAAAGACACTCAGTAAATAGATCGTCTGTCTGCTCCTCCCAGCATGTGTATGTTTCTCCACATGTTCCTGTTTCCCGCACACCCCTCATTAGCCAATCAGTCTCTACCCTCCTCTCTCCCCAGGTCCACAACTGTTCCCCATTTTCCAATTATTCCCTGCCAGTTCCTCAGCTTCCCGTTTCATACCTGCCCTCTGGATTTCCTATTTTTTTCATGAAACTTGACTATTATGTGGTTGTTGAGTTTCACAGAAAATCTCTTTCTTATCCCTGACCCTGACTTGCCCATTTATGGACTCTTTGTACTTTTTGCCTTAGTTTGTGCATTGAATTTTCTTTTCATTTTTTGTGTGCTGAATTTTCGTTTTCATGAATAAAGGCTGCTCTTCGCCCCTCGTTTCCTGACTGTTTGCCTGCACCGAGTCCTCACTCTTGCACCCTGTAATGTGATAATACTCTGAATTCTATTTGGAGTCGTGCTACAAAAATGCAGCTAAACCTTTTATGATACACAATTAGTCATATTACATCTACTCCCTTTTTCCCTGTGCATAACCTGTAAACAAAGGGATCAAGTGTGAAATGTTGCAATAACGTTCCGTATGGTGCTGCTAGTAACATCTGTTTTGGCCAGGTTGAGGTCCTTCGTAATGTGATGTTTTTATTGAGCCAGTCCACCAGTTTGAGCATTGGAGATGGGGTGGGCCGATAACTTGGGCTCCAGGACCCACTGGGGACACCTGACATACTGGATTAGCTGACCTGGCGCTCCTCTGACACTTTTTGGCTGCTCTCTGTCTGTCAAATGCAAAAATGCACTCACACGAATAAGACTGCAAACACAACATACTATGCTCACAAACAGACACACACTCAGGCACGCTGAAACAGGCAAGGGGCAAACACACACAGACACACTCCCCGAGGACAACAAACATCACATTATGGAACATCCGGAGATGTGTTGCTTTTCCATTGAATGTGTGTGACCCACGATGACCATGTTTTCTGTCAACATCTTGTCAGTCCCAATCACCAGCCTTCTGTTTATAACGCTGCTGCTGGACCTGGGCCTTAATAGATTTCTGTAGGAAGGCAATGCAAGCGCTTCTAGTTCTTATGCAGCCTTTAGTCTACGAGCCCGAGACTTGGTGTGGTGTGAGAGAGGCACTGACAGGCATCCTTGTTTTTATCGCCTCAGCCTGCCTCCTTCCTCCCTTGAGAAGGTTTACATTTCCCTGGCCACGCTCTGAGAGAAGAGAAGCCCCACATGTAAGCATGTGTAAGCGCAAAGAATTAGACAGGGCTCAAAAATACAAGGGCATCCCAGAGAGACTGCTTGATGTGGGCCAAAACAATCCCTTTGGGCAAAGAGATTTCACAAAAAGCTGCACTTTCTTGTTTTGTTGGAGGAACACATTTGGCCCATGTAACACCTCACAGACGGCCCCTTTGGAAGTAGTTCTCATAAAACTGCGAGGATTAAAAGATTTCAAAATCCCCAATCTGGGTTACAGAAAGTCGTTTCAGTCACCTGTCGCTTTTAGGAAACCTCCCCATC
Source organism: Brotula barbata (assembly GCA_900303265.1). Taxonomy (NCBI): domain Eukaryota; kingdom Metazoa; phylum Chordata; class Actinopteri; order Ophidiiformes; family Ophidiidae; genus Brotula; species Brotula barbata. The sequence continues at coordinate 59,101 of OMNV01009011.1, forward strand.
ACCCCCTCAAACCTTTACTCCATTGCTGAGCACTGTTTCCTTCACCGTTCTGTTTCTGAGCCTCATTGAAGTTTTTGCTTTCATGATGTGCAACATCTCACTTTCCAAAGACACGTCGCTATCAGAGGGAAATGACTGGAGCCCACAAAGCAGGTGTCCCAAAATAGTTTAAGTGTATCTAGCTCACGTAAATTAATCAAAGCTATTCTACACATCAACCAAAGTTGCCCCAGTCTATTTCCTTCTCTTCCTTCCCATATCCTCCTCATCAAGTAAACTAACAACACGACAACAGCAACAAAATAACCTCGATCAGCAGATGAAAGGAATGAAATGTATGACTGATGAAAACAACAACAGCAATGAGGAGGGCGGAAGGCAGAAGGAAGAAAAAGAATACAAAATGGATCCTGCATTAATGTTTCTTGATGAAACAAAACACAGATGACACTCACTTGCAACTATTAACAGGCTGCTCTGCTGTTATATGCCTATCTGTTCCCATTATTGCTAGCTGAACGCTCCTACTTGGAACATATGTTGCTGTGAAAAGGCCTGTATTTCCATCATAATAAAAACTGAAAGGAGTGAACTGTCACAGTGCGCTTCCTGCTCTGGCTGAGATGCATGCCCTTCAGTCCAGCCTGGCTGTGCTGATGAGCAAGTGAATATTCTTTCCTCACTGCCAAAACGAAGCCACAAAATAAAGGATCACTGCGGTGACAGAGAATGTCACAGTCACATTGCTCTGTATGTCGACTGGAGTAAATATCCAGGCCACATTAGCAACACTTGCTAATAGTCTGGACAATAACAATACATGGACAGCATTTTAGGGAGATGAAGGTTTACTTGGAACAGAAAAAAAACCCCACAACAGTTACATTCTACTTTTTTTACAATGTCTTTCAAGTTGTTAATGTGATTATTAATATGGTACGCTGGCATGCGTAAGAGCTGGCTTGATAGACTTTCAATTTGGCATTTCACATATGCTATCTTCACGTAGGAACACAATGTGTCTTCCTTTGAACAACCATGTTAAAAGAGAATGAACAAAGGGGAAATACAATGGAGAGAGAAAAGAGGTTCCATATGCGTAGAAATTTCAAAGGTCAGTTTGAAACTGAATATCATTAAAATTGATTCTCATTAAACATCACGTAGAAGAACTAGCACAGTCTCAGCCATGACCCTTTTTATAGTGTATACACACGGTGCAGTTGTGTCTGTGTTTATCTTAGAGCTGGGGCATGGCTTATAAACACCTCCACATGCTTTCCCAGCATGAAATGCACTTTCCCTAGATCCACACTAAACGCAGCTCCATTCCCAACTGGTGTGTTCACATTCTGCTGACCTGAATTCAACAGTGGCTTTCACGGTGCCAGGAGCTACAGTGGTCCAGTCCCACTGGAGAAAATTGGATCCTGTTAGATGAGAGATTGTTCGCCTGAGGATCACAGCTTGGCTGTTCCTGCCTTTTGGTGTACAACCTCAGTGAACCACACAGAATAATGTATGCTCTAAATATGAGGGTCATAATAAATAAATAAACTGGAGATTTAACGGAATGATCTAAAAAATTAATGGGCTCGGTTGAAAAGACCCTCTTTTTCTCTCCACAGTATTTACCCATTTTATCTCAAGAGAGATCTTAGAGTGAATCCAACACTGACGGCTCAAAGCTCAGGCTGTTCCTACCTGATGGGAAGCGTTCAATGACAGGCTGGTTGTCCACCTGTAGTGTGGCGTTGCCGCCACTGCGTGTGAATCGCACCACATGGTACTTGCCATCGCTCACCATCACCGCACTCTCCTCGATGGTAATGTCGTCTGTTCCCACGTTGAAGATCACGCCGATCTTTCCCCGTTCCTAGGGATGGAGGACATGGTGAGGACAACATATAGTAACATAAAAAAGCAGAGCTGTTCAAGAACTCTTCCATTCAGGACAAGAGCTTTGATATTGTTTGATGTTATTAAATTAATTAGGCATAAGATTTCTTCAAATGCCACCCAGAGGTTTGACAGTATTCCATGAGGGCCATATGAAGAATGATTATGGAAATTTTTCTATGGAAAAAGTTTTCTATGGGACCAGAAAGCTGTGCAAGCATAAACATTCTGACTGGGGAGTTAATGGATAATTTCAATTACTTTCCACGTCATACATCAAGAAACCTGTTGAACTTCATGAAGACTAATTACCGTGGAGCTGCAAATAATTATCTTCACGTGTGCGTGTGTACCCATGCTTCGTGTTAATACCCCTTCGTCTGGTAAAGAACAGACTTGTTGAGGAATGAAGCACCTTTGGTATTCATCAACCCAACACCTCCCACCCCCCATCTATTAATGTAGGAAGCCGCTTGCTGCTTTGAGTTTATTATAGTCAACCACCGACCCTACTTTCATCTCCCTCTGTCCCCCTCCTCCCCCACTGTGGTTCCTGTCCTCAGTCCCAGCAGGAAAGGTCAAAATCATTTACACAGTCACAGTCTGCTAGAGAGAGACAGAGAGAAACAGACAGACACCGCAGCCACAACAACAAGGAGACCAATTCTCTCCTGCAGTAAAACTTCTGCTCCTGCCGTGTTTTACACAGCCACGACATCCCACAGGAATAACTGCCATTCACAGTACCCAACTAGGAGGACCTTTTCCTGCTTGTCACGAGAGGTCAAACTGGGGTAGGGAGGTAATGGTATCTGCAACAACGCTGCTAAGACAATTTCAATGATTCCATTCCAGCATTGATGGAGGACCAAGTTTGCGACTTGGATTCGAGTCGCACACACAGTGACTAGATGCATGACTTGGACTCTAGATTAAAGATTCATGAACTTTATTTTATTTTGGCGGCACATTGACTCTTACTAGCCTTAAGTCTTACTAGCTGCGTATCATTCCTTCCCTTATTGTTATGCGCGACTGTCCGCATTTGGTGCTCATGCTCTGCCACAGACGACTGTAAACTGCAGCAACAACACCATGCAACTGCTGTGCCATTTGTAATAACCTTTGGTGATACAGTTGTCCCTCGCCATTCGTGGTTTCAATTATACGCCATTCAGTCATGAATAATTTAATGGGAATATTTTATGGGAGTTAATACAGCACACCATGAAAAACAGTACCAGCACCAGAAATATGCTATAAAGTATAAATATAGAAATACGCCACTGAGTATAAATATCATAAAATTATATATTGTAGAGTACAATATCAGATACATGTAAGTGCATATATACGTTTTGCTCTCGCAGTTATCTCAAGCATCTCCGCTATTTTAACCGTAGAGCTTCTATGAGAAAGAAGAAAGTGACCACAGAATGGTTAACTTCGACTACGGTCATGTTATAGGTTTATTGTTGACCGCGTAACATTACAGGCTTATTATGTTGCCACAACACTGGGTATGAGAGGCCAGAGGAATGTGTTCATTAGCAGGAAAATGTAGTGTAATTATATAATATGGTTGTGCGATAACAGTAAATGGAAAAATTGGTTTAAGTTATTATTACATGCCTAATAATGTTAGCAATATTTGTCTGGTACTCTGTGTAACATTTTTTTTTTTTTTTTTTAGCAACCTTGTCTATCTTCAGAAAACAGGATTCATACAGCTTGCAACCTCAGTACTTGGTCTAAACTGTAGTGGTATGTTTATGGTACGAGGCAAAATACATTTATCAACTTTAAAGGAAAGCTTTCATGTGTGTTTTTTTTTTCATATTGCCTGCTTAAAGTGATCATAGACTAAAAAAGTAATCAATGCTGATACTGAATTATAATAGCAATAACAAAGGAGTGATAGAAAAATAGATGGATAGATAGATAGATAGACAGACAGACAGACAGACAGACAGACAGACAGACAGACAGACAGATAGATGTTTTTTGTAAAGTGCAGAGGTTTTGTACAGTAAGGTAATGAGCGGTATGTTGATCATCAGATTCATCCTCTCTTTGCTACTGTTAGGGATGGTTGCACAATTCAGTCATGGCCACAGTCACAGACTGATGATGCGATTAGGGTATTGATTTAGCATACTCAAACAGCGGTGGAAGTGAACATGCTGGTTTGCTATGATTAATGCCTAAGAGGGATAAAGACAGTTGAACAGTCACATTAGAGAAGTATGATCTGTGTGTGCTTCTATACGGTAGCTTGATACACTGCTGAAGAGATTATCTAATTCTGTAACGTCTCAAATGGCAAAGTGCTTCCAGGTTCGAGGGTAATTTGTCAGTTGATTAATGTTATAGACTGACCCTCATGCTCTTTCTGCCTCGTCTCTGAATGCATGAGTGCTGTCAGTGAATGAAAATTGAATCAAAAGCATTGAATATCGATACCTTTGAGAAGCTGCAGCAAGAAAAAAAAAAGTGGAGAGCATGAGCAGAAATGCCAAGATCATTTCACCACATGCACTAGGAGGCTTAGAATAATCAAAACACCTTTGCCAAGAGAATTAATTCAATTTGCCAGGGCAAAGCAGAATGAATCCATGCTATTATGTCTGAAAAGCAGAGGGGAGAGTGTATTTGAGTGATATTTACAGAGAGATTAGCATTTGTGTTCCGCAACATTAGGGTTCTTCCCTGTGCTGAGGGAATGTATCGAGTCCATTACAATGGGACGCTGCTGGGAAGCAGTTCTTTTTAAAAATGATTTTAGTGTAGCAGTAATGACATTTTAATAGCCATTTCCCTTAAGCGAACATATATCTGGGAGGAAGGAAAAATAATCCCTGAATGACTGGGAGCAGTCAAGCCTGCAACACTGAAATGATGGAAGTAGGTAACTGACAATAAGCCCGATCTGCCCTTTAAACACCCTTTAAATACATTTATAACGCATTTTCAATTAACATCAGATTAACACCTCATGCCTGGGGAGACCAACAACTTACTCAGTTAAATTAAACAAGCAAAGCTGGGGTGTTTCCTGGGGCCTATCTACACACTTGAAAGCAACACATTTCAACTGATATACAAAAATCTGCTTTTATGTTTTGTTGCAACAAGGGCTTTAAATGTGAAGAAAAATGCTAGTAAAGCTTGATTTTTTTTCTTGATAATAATATAATTTAAACCTTTTCAAGCATAAACTTGCTGTCCTTGCCAGATATTTTAAAAACTGCTGAATAGTCTGGAAAGTGTTCATCAGCAAGTTGATGTCAGAACTTAGCTGCCAGAAAAAGTTTGTGTAATGCCTTCTTTATTTTTTGTCGTTCCTTTCTACACTATGCAGAAATTGCCTTTGGAATTCCATACAGTAACCACAGATGAGAAGAGCAATGCTAGAATATGGAGAGCAAACTTCCGTATGAAATATTTCAACATGACCTTGCAGCGTGTGCGAGCACATTGAGCATTAAATGCTGTGGACGAGAGCAGAATGTGAATGAAGAGCAGGGAGAAACCCGCAGTTGGTGTGTGTGTGTGTGTGTGTGTGTGTGTGTGTATCAGGGTTATCAGTCAGCCTCAGAGAACTCTCGCTGATCATGCCAAACAGAAAGGAAGAGAGAGACAGAGAGGGAGGAGCAAGGAGGCAAACAGAGAGAAGACGTGCTAAAAAGACTGAGGGAACCTTGATGATCCTCTGGGGTCTCAAGGTGCTTTGAGATCAAACCTCCTTTTGAAGATGTCAGGATCTTGTTTTCTCTCTGCTACACCCACTGTCAGTAAATTAACAATCAAAATGGAGAAATGTGGTTGCATTTTTTCTCAATTGTGTCTTGGTTTCATTACTTTACATATAGAAAACAACTTAACACTGATTCCCTTATTTCCTAACGCCCCAACATCCAGATCTCTGAAATATCTTTCTAATCTACTTGTGTTTGCTTCTTAGATCAGATACTTGAGCTACTGATTTTCCAAACCACCCGTCAGTGAGAGACCACAGAGATGAACCTGTGAGATGGATTACAGGGAGGATTCAGCAGGATTTTGACAGATACACTTGTAGTCATTTAATCACTGAAGGTATTTTGCATTTTGCTGTATCAACCCTCACCATGCCTCAAGAAATGGAGCAGAAATCTGGCTGACCAGTTCAAAAATTTGCTGATGTTGGTGATTTGGTTTGATGGATATTATATTCATAGTCCTGTGGGTGGCAAGAATGCAAACCATACATCAGCTTCTTTCTCATTTTACCAATAATGATCAATCACAGCCAGTACCTGTTATTGATATGCCAGAGTAACTATGCACATTTTAATTGTTCATTACAATAGCAATCAGCTGATGTTGTGATATAGACCATGTTAAAATAGAATGATAAATAGAATGCAACTGGAAGACCAATGGATGGCAACATTTTTCCTCTATGTGTACGTATTAACCAAAGCAGAGCAGCAAGGAAAAAATGAAATGCAAGAAATGCAGAAACAGCTTCACTAAATGTGTTCTGAAAGAATTAAATGAATGATGTTAAAGAGGCACCGAGAGCTTTGGACCTACACTACAGTTACATAGATACAAAATAAGATACATATGCAGTGAGCAGTACCTGTAGACTTATTAGAAGCTGATAATTGGCCAATGTCAAGATTAGGCTTGGAATTTTCAGCTCACTTAGATAATTCATTCATGTGTTACGGGATCTCATTTCTCAGTTTAGTACCAGGTCAAAAAATATGTGCACACATCCATATTAATACACACGCACGCTGGTTCCAATGTGACAGTGATCTATGCCGCAGAGACTTTTGATGGATGGTGTGCTTCAACACGGTGACCATCAGGTTTAAATCCCACCTGACCTATTTGCTCTCACTATAAACAGACACACAACCCATGTATACAAAAAGAGACTTACAACACTTACATGCAAACACCAGAAAGTCTTTGAGCAAGATTACACTGAGCCCTGCCTTGTTTGCATAATGGATACACACAAGGACGTGTGTATACATTTTAGTCATGGTTTGTATCCAGCTGATACAACATATATGTGAGTCAGGGTCAGTAGTATGATGTGTGTTTTTGTGTGTAACCAATGAATCTGAGCAATAGTGTCTCTAACCACTGTACTCTAAAGTCCTGTTGTCCTGTCTTTATGACTGCTTACAGTCAAAGAGAACTTCTGACAATGAGGGACAAACTTGAGATATTTGACAAGTGGTGTCAGAGGGAGAGGTTGAAGTCATGTCAATTTTTCATTAACTATTGCAAACAGGCAAAGGCTGCTGCTGGAGAATGACAGAGGCCTCCGTCAATCTTACTGTGTCAATCGAGTAGATTAGTTTTATTCTTTGCTTTACCGCCAATATTTGTCTTTAATATAATAATAGTAATATTAATATTTCTCTTTATTTCAAGACAAAATTGGAGTAAAATGATAATAAAGAAATGAAAAACATCTCAAGAAAAAACAACAACATTGAAAACATGGAACTATTTAAATGCAATTACAAAGATAAAAGGAGCCCCCTCATATAAAGAGATCTGATGCTTAACAGGAGAAGAAAGGCAAGAAAGGACAGACTGAAAGGTAGAAACTGTTAAGTTGGAGCTGCGGGGGTGTATTTCATGATGCAAAGCCAAAAAAGGGTCTGTTACCGTGGTGGTAAAGATCGATGTCTGCACCCACACCTTCATTACTCTACCCAAAGTCCTTGTAGGTCCAGACATCTGTCAGTTTAGTTGACTTAATATGGGACAAAGAGGATTACAACACCTATAAAATTCTGCATCACCATCCTTTCATCCTCTTTTCGCTTTGTTTTCTATTCATTTATCCTTTCTCGTCCTTTACCAGCTCTCCATAATCCTTCATCAATTCACTAAACCTCAAGCTACGACAAAGTGCCTGAATCGACATCAATCCATCAAAACATTCAGTTCTACCAAGGACATACAGACAGAAGGATTGAGAACCCATATTGGAAAGTCTTTTGTTTTTATCAATCAGAGTGGTGCAGCATTGAACCCAACATCTTCCTGGATTTGAGATTGCTTTTTGTAACACTTTTGGTGTAAATATTAATGAGCGTTGAGCTTTATCCAGTGAATATTTTCCATAATAGTGCATAGATACCTGAACATGTTGCAGCCTGCTAGAATTCTCGTTCTCAAAAACTTTATGACAAGACGTTATGTAGTACATGTGTAATACAAAATTTACTCCGACTATCGAGGTAGAAGAGTTTGGAACTCTAATTTGTTTAGATACGGTTCCCAAATAGATTTCTGACAATATCTTGGCTTTTGCTCCCAGCTCCCTGCCATAATTAAATTTCTATTGTCCAAAATTTTAGACTCTCTACAACAGGGGATGGTAATTGCCCACATATACGCAGCAGATACTCCTACTACTCACTATTAGATTTCTTACTATGACTCTACCCGATCCTGTTTTTTATGGATTTGTTTGATTTCTAATCTTTCTGCCTTCATCAGCTGCTATTCCAACTCCTCCGAGGCTCATTACTCGAAACCAATTGATCCACGTGTTTCTTATGAGTCATATGAGAGATTGAATATGATCCCTATGTGCCTAAATAGGGATGATAGAAAAAAGATTCATCGACTCAAAAGAAATCAGTCATTCCTCTCTGCCAGTATACTTTCAGTTAGAGTCTTTGAATGTTGTGCTGGATCTATCAGTAACTTTGTAAAATCATAAATACTTCTGGCATTTTGATTCTGCAGCAGAGTGTTATCGTCATACTGGATGTGATATGATGTTGGAGAGAATACTTGAATAGAGATGAATACGCGCCTGCTGCAACAGAACCATTGAAATAATTTTATCATTTATTCCAACATTAAAATATTACTTCATTAATGCAGGTAGTTATCCTTAAGAAGATGCATCCTGTGAATTATGCACATTTAGGGCACCTCAGGGTGTATGACTGGGAACCCAGCAGCCCACAGCCATGGGTGGCACAAATGACATGGGTTTGTGTCGTGAATCCCTTAGAGCAAGTCTACTTGCACAAATCCAAGGGCGCACGTTTTATCATAGGATGAAAACATTACCGTACAAAATAAGTGTGGGCGTTAGGAGCAGGAATTAAAACCTCCAATCAAATACCGGATTTTATACCTTCCCAAAGAAGAGCTTAGCAGAGGATCTTAAATTTCACAATGAACAATATAAAAAGCCATTACACACGTATTTCCACATATTTTTTATAAAAGTGTACTTTAACAGTCGACATGGTGAAATGCACCTTTCAGACATCTGTATACAGTGTCGCACAGACGCGGGTTTGTGCCTGCCCTCTTCCAAATAAACACGAACCTAAGCTGTCACAGCAGCATTTTGCACAATTCTGTTTTCGATTTTTCATATGTGGCATTCTGTCAATTCAAACCATTTTACATTTAGGCTGTAATACCACATACATTATTATATCATCAGTTATGTGATCTAGCAGATAATAATTTGTAGTAAAGCTATGAAACTGGCAGCCTTTGAGTTATACACAATACCTAAATAAAGTTATGTGCCTGTCGCTCTGCTGCTAACAGGACTTGGACAGCCTTGTAGACTGGCTAAATTCAATATGAGGTGCTATGTCCTGCCAATATAAGTTATTTTTTCCCAGCATGGTCATAAATTGTAGAACAACATTGTAATTGTGTTAATACAATGTGACAACTGTGAAATAAACATAGTAAGTGTTGGTGCTGATTTTGCATAACACCTGTGACTTTGTCTTTGTTAAGTTATGTGCAAGACACACATTAATGTTCAAAAAGGAAAATGTTGTTTTTGTTTTTTGTATGTGATGCCCCACTCCTTCGTCTTCACCTTCACCATCTATACACCCTGGCGGCAAGATACTGGGCCACAAAGGTAGAAAAAACACCTCAGACTGACAGCTTTTATTTTGTGCCAAATTGTCACAACAGGGCATCTGTGAATTTTCTGTGATAATTTTCGGAGATCTTTTAAATATGAAATTGTTTGTTTCAGATCTCTTAATATTTTTGTCAATTGGGGATCACCTAGTTCACAGCATAATGGGTCAATTTACTATTTCAATTTTATACTATTATAACATTAGATTATTATTCAATAGTATATAATGGTATTTTTTTAAGAAGAATGAACCTTACAATGACTTGTTAAGATGAAGATTTGAGTATGACTAGTGTCATTTATTTTGTTTGTGTGAGAAATTCTTATTGCATTTTCACATCAGGTAATAATGCACTACTGTTGATATAAAAGGAGTGAAAAAAATGACATAACACCTCAGTGTGCATCCATATTCTCAGGTATGGGAAATCTTTTTAGTAAATATGCAGTGAAATAAAACCATGTGAGGCAAGTACTCTTTGTTTTTGATATTGTCATGTACTATGTATTCTTTGCTACATTTGATCTATTTACTTTTTACATACATATGGATTTTAACATACAGTAAACTGGGTTTGAGTGTTAATAAAGCTGCCTACGAATTGAATGTGTTGTTATTATTATTACACTTGTTCATTACTTGACAAGTTATTCAATTGAGTTTTTCCAAATGATGCTTAAAGCATTATTGCTTATCTGACATTGTGGGGATGCTGTTTTGGTCAATATTATCTTATGCAAATTGATACCATTGAAAATACCATTAAAATTCTTGCTGCTAGATCAAATCTAGTAAATTGATTGATAATATCAGTAGAAGTTTGTAAAAATATTTACTGAAATTAGTCATTCCAATACTTCTTAACAGCATATAATGATAACATAATCACAAACAAGTTGTATCAATGGTTGATGTTTGTACAGTTCCACTATTTAATAATTCAAAGCATTAAACATGGGATAATGTTCCCCCGGATGGTAGTAGTGGAGATAATCAGCCTTTTTTTATATTGGCTAGAACATTTGGGCTTTATCAATACAATTTTAATTAAATAATCAATTACAATTGGGAGTTGATAATTTCGGTAAGTTTATGACATGCTTGACTTGACTCACTGAGCAATATTGTAGCTTTAAAGTGGAAACAAATCTTTTAGCCCATACACAAGCATAGCGGGAACAAAATATCCTCTGTATCCACCCTAGTTTTTATAGTGTAATACAGAAAACTGTCTTGAAAGCTTTGTTTTGATTAGTCGTTCTTCTGTAAGGTGTTTACATCTGTACGTAACACGTTTTAATTCACCCGCCTTCACAATAGGTTACAAACTCACAAAATAGAAAGCTGTGTTCAGCTCCTTGGAGGGCTACTCCAAAAAACATACAAAACATGGAGGTGCAGCGGATTGTATGGCTGCTTTTGTTTCCTGTTCTGCAGGAACAAGAAGAGAAGAGATTTTTCTGGTTTCTGGATTCTTGTCTCAAGATGACCAATTTTTGACTTTACTGAAATCAATGCCTGCCATATTTCTACCCAATCACAATTTCTATGTGTGTGTATAACATGACACTAAGTTTATTATAATGCACCATATTACATGTGTTTAATAAATAATTGAATTTATAAATCAATCACGCCCAACTTTTTAATTAATTAGTTAATAATGTCTAATTTAAATTGCTCTTGGCAAATGTAAGTCAATATTTCTCATTATACAGTGTACACGATAGATCGTTAGATACATGCCATGCAGCAGCGTGTCAGATTATTGAAATAATTCTGTAATCATTTTAAACGGCACACACTGCTCCTGTCGTTTGCGTTTTTGGAAAAATTTAGTATTTCTTCACCAGTGACAGCTACAAAGCTGCACAAAAAGCACAGAGGCTGTCTCCAGCAGTGACGGCGATGTGTGTGTTTTTGTTTACAAGGCATAAGGTGAAGAGATGATCAAAAGGTTTCATCTCCGTCTCATCCTGAGGCCTACAGAATAGAACGTTAGGTTGAAGATCTTATTTCTAGGAACGCACAAGATGCATTCTGACAATATCACGAGTCACTCTCTCTCTCAAATACACACATGTACACACATGCTTACAGTCCTCAATCTGGCACACAATGACTAAGTAAACTATAAACACACACACACACAGTGCTTTGAAAGAGTATTTGCCCCTTCTTCACTTTTTCCACATTTTGTTATGTAACAGCTTTATGACAAAATGGTTAAATTTACCAGTCTATACACAAAACAACGTAATGTCAAGTGAAAACAGTTTTTTTTCCAAATTACTTGGAATTTGGAAAAAAGGAAGTCAGTTCCATGAAAAACTATTTGGCCTCTTCCTAGTTTCTTGTATTTTGCACATTTGTCACATTTAATTGTTTCACACCTTCAAACAAAACGTTATATGCCACAAAACAACCCTAAAAAACACCTCAATGGGACTTTTGGGATCAAGTTCTGTGGACTGATGAATTAAAAGTAGAACATTTTGGAGCTCTTGCGTCAAGTTTCATTTGGCCTAAAGCTAACACAACATTCCACCATAAGAACATCAAACAAACAGTCAATCATGCTGGTTTAAGTGTGATGATTTGGGAACCACAAAATCTGCTCTCAAGCAGAAAATCCTGACGGAGAATGTCAATGATTAACACATGATCTGAAGCTCAAGATGAAGGATTATGCAGCAAGACGACGATCCGAAGCAGAACAAGAGGAAATTCACAATGGAATTGCTCAAAAGAAATAGACTACAGTCCTGACTGGAATCTCATTGTGATGCTGTGATAGGACCATAAACTGGCAGTTCATGACCAAAAACTCCTGAAATTTCCTTCACGATTAATACGTATGTGTCTGTCTGCTGTCTGTCTGTCTGTCTGTCTGTCTGTCTGTCTGTCTGTCCGCCCGTCTATCTAATGTGGTTGGATTAAAGCAATTCTGCAGCGTGACTGATCCCTGGTATCAGAAATATTTGGATTTGTAACTGCTTAAGTTACCAGTACCAGTTATTCCTCCCATCTTACACCCGGCGCAAAGCGACATAAGGCAAAAGGCAAAGCGCAAGTGTCCATGCCAGTGTACAACCAACTTAGTTGTAATCTTTACGCCCAGTGGCCACATTGTGTAAATAGCAAATACACTTGCTCCCATTTTTGTGCCCATGGGCATGTTGGTCTTAAAATGAGGAGTGGTCAGGAAAATCGTTGGCGTATTGTTATTAGGTTGCAGCAGAACAAGTTTGTACTTTCACCCAGCTCAAACTATGTCTAAGCACAAGTCTGTTATTCTGTAGTTTCTCTGCTATTCAGACTTCCCTGATGTTCCCCGATTACTGTTTTTGTATCAAAGAGTGCGCATGTGTGGGTGGCCAGATGCCAGGTGTGATCCAGCACCCCCAGCGGGTGATAAACACCAGTGTCTCGCCAACTGCAGGTGCTCTTTCCTCTCTTGTTCTGTCACCATGGCAACCTGCTTTGCCCGTTCAGTGTCTGAAAATGGTCGTCAACCATGATGAATCACAAGCCAAGAAAATTATAGGTTTGTGATACTGAACCTTACCAGAACATCCAGACGGACAGCATATACCGGATTTACGTATATAAGATATAATGTACAAAAACACAGCGATGTCCTTGTCATCACCTTTTGCTTGCTGTGCATACTGAGGACAAACGGGTATTTGAGCCTACTCTCATAGACTAGTGAAAAAAATACATAGAACATACATTTCCTTGCACAAAATCCAAAGGGGTTGTTAAAATTCGTTCATTGGTTGTCATGGTAATTTATATTTCTTGGCACAGAATACATTTTGTACATAAAATCTTCTGATACACTTGGCCACTCCATAAATCTTTGGATCTCTTTCTCCAATTTTCCACTTAAATGACATAGCTGTGCTTAGTACTTAATTTTGGCAGTGGAAACATATGCACTGGGGAAATGTCCATAATTGACAAAGTAATTGTAATCTTAAAGAGATTTGCTTATATTCTCCACATGTAGACAAGTTCTGCAGTTCTCTCCACCTGAAATACTCCTAGCGGCAGTGAGTTTCTACCTCTATTGTAGTTCTTTAGAGCCCTGTCTGTGGGTGGCTTCTGATCTCCATGCCAGTGGGCTTGCCGCTGGAAGGAAGCCAGCGGAACTATTCGCACATATGCACATTTGACCTGTGTGTGGGCATTCAGCAGTGTGAACCAAATGATTAAGAGATGGAGGTATGAATGAAGGTTGGAGAAAGGTCATATCCCTCCAAGCCTCTGGCATCTACTCTACCCTGCTGCTAACTCCTATGGAGAGCTGGAAAAAGAAATATCCCCCGCAACACACACACACACACACATACAGTATTTGTTCACGTTTTGTTTGGTATTGTACCTCTGCGTAACGTAGTATACATATATAAATTAAAGAGAACTACTCATTTTGTACACTGAAATAACAGCAGCTCATTTAATTTTGTTTACAAAAAAATAAATGGCTCTTTATCATGTTCTGGTCAAACTGCATCAGGGGGTCACTCGGTTCCATCATGAAAATTTGTGCACAAAATTTGTGTTACCCCAGGTGGCCCGTGTGTGTGTGTGTGTGTGTGTGTGTGTGTGTGTGTGTGTGTGTGTGTGTGTGTGTGTGTGTGTGTGAGAGAGAGAGAGAGAGAGCCGGAGAAAGACACAAAGAGAGGAAGGATTTATGAGTCTGTGATGATGGTTATTTACAGGCAGTGCTCCGCTCTATTTACTGTCCATAACTGTGGGCAGTTGGCCTTGTTTAGTACTGCTGAGCCTGAACAAGTTACTGTACTGTTGGAGTGTGTGCGTGTGTGTTCTCTGCCTGTCAGTGCTGTATGTATATTTGCCCCACCCACCTTGCTGCTACACAAACCTCCTTCCTATGACTCCCAGATGAATTAATATCAGCCCTTATTTACTCTCTCTCCTTACATATGTCAACTGCTTTGCCAAACATCTGAGACCTGAAAATATGAAAAAAAACACCTGTCCCTGGATTTGCACAAAGATCAAGAGTCAAAAAATCACAGAAAAATCAAACCTTAATTTATTGCAGTCTGCAACACTCTCTATATCTTTCATTCTGTAGAGCTTGAGAGTGCATACAGCAGCCTCCTCACTAGACACTCAGGCAGAGCCTGTACCCGACAGCTTATCAAGCAATCAAGCAGACAAATGCTCCTCAGACACACAGCTCATCACTCCCCCCAAATAAATGTCTTCAGCACTGGTGGCAGAGAGAAAAGGACAGAGGTGAACTGATGCTCTTGTGTAACACTATATGGACAGGAAGGATGCAAGGATGTTTTGTCCTTGAATCACACCAAAACAAACGTAAGCACACTACATATACATACTCTCTCTATATATACTCTATATACTATAATTAATCCCCCTTGTTCCACAAAACCGCAGGAAGAGCCATGGACCGTGGACAGATCACAATGAATTTCAGTGCCATGGAGAGCTCTTTCTCTCAAATTCATGGCTTCTTTCCCATCATATTTATATGATTGGCACGATGCCTTCAGCCTTTAAAGGCAGAAGGCATCATTTCTGAACGTTTGACTTATTATCGTTGTCTCTGCAGCCTCCAAATGCCATTTTGAACGAGCCACCACTGATACAGAGCTCACAACACCTCAAACTCTGCTTGAGCCTTTGGCTCGGTGACACCTGCCTCCACCAACATACCACCTGCTGCCTGCTCTCACACACACACGTTGTGAGAGGAGGACAGGATAACGTACATGACAAGACTGCTGGTGAGGTACCTTTGTTGACTGTATCCTTTTCAAGGAACATCAATATCATAGTTTCTTTGTCATTCTGCCCTTGTGAGGGTGAACACTTGTAATCTGCAAGAGCCAGAAACCAAACCTATGCACAGATACGGAATGTACAGGATAAATGTTCAATAGAGGGTGAAGGTAATGGTAAGGCTTCAATAAAAGAAGGGAACAAGGATCATTTCAGAGCTGGGTCAATGAACAGAATCAAAGCATAATAAAAAAGGGACAAAGTCAGTGAGTACAACATCACAACCATGCTCTGCTGCATCTAACGCAACATGGCGCAACAAATGTATCCTCTGCCTGTTAATTGCAATCTCACTGGCAGAATTGTGTGTGTCTCTGTCTCATGAATCCGATTCTTAATTGCAGCAACTTCTTCTAATGAGCATCCTCTTTTTCTAAGTTGGTCTCTGTTTTTGTTCCACCTGTGTTTTTTACAACATGACTACTGAAAAACAGTCGTGTCCCAATTCAAATACCAACCAGACGTATGCAAAGGTAAGACATTTTGCTAAATAAAATACAATTGTGCGCAACTCTATCAGCTTAGTTAGGACAAATAAATGTTTCCGGAATGCCATCTGTGGATTTTTGTGTGTGTTTTTCTCTTTAAATATTAATGAGAAAAGCTCTTACAAGTATAGGCTAATGAGGAAATAATGGTCACATACAGTTTAACACAAATGTGGCAAACATCACGTTTCCCTTTCTGTCATACCATAACTTGTCATACTTTTTCTCAATTCTATCAATTTTTGATATTGAAAGTATTTATTCCAAATTTGTAATCCTTATTCCACTCATTAACTTTCATATTTGTTAAATCACAATTTACATAACTGGGACTCACTGACATCTTCCCTCTGCTATCACTGCATCTGTGTCAGTGTTTCTTGTGGCCTGTCTGCACATTTGGACGAACAAACAAAGACATTCTTTAATCATTTACTGTAGATAATTTCTGTTGTTCTTCATCCTCATCAGAGGTTTCAAACTCATTATTTTTGGTCGCATCACTATGCATTATATAATTCATTGGACCAAAGGAGCACAGAACTCAAAGAAATGACTATGTATGAGTGTGTCGTTAGAAATGTTTTATTGGGAGTTGTTTACATGTCAGAGGCTCAGTATTCATGTTTAATAGTCGGCTATTCTCTCTGCGTCCTGAGGAATTGAATTTCAGAAAAGTGGCACAGAGAGCGAATGAGCAAGGAACACAAGGAAAAAGACAACATTGATTACCACTCCAGCATGCCTTGAATATATCTGAATGGCAAATGAGGCAAACTATGCATACAAATTTTGCAAATGCAATGACACACACACACACACAGACACACACACACACACACACACACACACACACAATCTTATCACAAGGACAGCAGGAGTAATGACACTGAAACTGCTACCTGTAAAATTCACACACATACACTCACATTCATACTTATTATAGGTAAACAGAGACGATGACAAACTTTATATCAATGTCTTCCTTCCAGATAACCCAGAGGCATCAGATGACACATACTGTAAGTGACTTGATAACGACGTATAAGGCTTCATTTTTGTGTGAGTGCACACGCTGGCGTTTCTTGATTGTGTGTCAGAGATAGTGTCAAACGGTGAGACAGCCTGAGATCAGAAGCGTACGTGTGGATGCAAATGCACTGGTTCGGTGTTTGTGTGTTTGAATTGTGTGCGTGCGTCTGTGTGCCTCTGTCAGTGACGCATTAAAGGCCCCTTTCTCTTATCTATCTGTGAGGATTAGAGAGCCTTAAGGATTAAGCAAGCCTGGGGGGCTCTGATTCCCCATATCAAACATTATCAACACTCACTGAAAGCAGGCACTGAGCTCTCTATTACTCAGAGACCCTCTCATATTGGAGAGACATCAATCTAGCTAAAGCAAAAGGGCCTTAGATAGATTGTAGATTTGACACAATGCTAAAATAGGATTATTCCCCTATTGTAATCTTCTAAGAAAGGGAAAACAAATGGCATTTGTTCGTAGTTCATGATGATGTGACATCTTGGGTATCACTGGTTATCAACGGTGCTTTACAATTAATGTTCAGTGTATTTTGTGTATGAAACTCAGTGATTGCGTTATCTTGCAGCTCAATGGCCTGACATGTCTGAGGCTTTGCTTATACACAGTGTGACGTGACTTCAGTAAACTAGTATATGTGCGTATACTAGATGAATGTACTACATCAATTGGTTGGATTGCTGAATATCAAGCATAGATTCCTGCCGGGCTTGAAAGAAAAATCTTTTCATTTTCAAAAAGAAAAGAAAAGAAAGGAAACAATTATTTTTTTATTTAAATACAACAAAATAATTCACCTTCCAAGGCTTTTTCATAACCCTTATTTTATTCTTAATTATCTCTGGCAAGGACTTTTATTTTTATCCTCTTTTTGTTGGCTTTATTTTGACCAGGGAAGAAATTGTTCATGTTGGTGAAATTTAGAACCATCTGAAGATACAGAAATTATGTTGTCAATTTCTCCAAAAGTGATACACCAATCTCAAGCAAGAGTATTAGCCATTTTATACCATGACGGATTATCAATTTAGTCAAGATCTGGATATATTTTTACTTTTTTTGTATAATATGCCGAATTAAATCTTCTTCTTCTTCTTCTTCTTAATAATAATAATAATAATAATAATAATATTAGTAGTAGTAGAGTTATCATCATTATTATTACAGTATATATTCTTCTATTCTCCTCCTCAGGACAGCAGAGAGGAATCTTTAAGATATTATTAGAACAGAACAAACTACCAACATTCAATGGATCAGGTACCAGCACACCACCTCATATAGGGGCAAAAATGATCTCTGAATTACTGCAGCTCTGAGTTCTCTTTTTTAAGTTTAATATTGCCTTAGAGCCAGACCCAGGGCATTTTGGGCCTAAGGCGGAGAGAAAATACATTCTGATTTGGGCAGGGATAGCCTTTGGCCCAGTGCACACTTTCAGCAGGAAGTCCTCTCTTGGACAGCCAATGCTTCAAAACACCTCCAACAAAGTAACACTGAATTCAAGAATTGCAAAGGACCAAGAAGGTGAGGTCTAACATATTGACTTTCTCCTTGGGAGGATATGTTTTTTTGTGAAGCCATTGCAATCATAAGTAGAGCCTGGCAAAATAGATAAATTTGCCTCTTTTCCACCGATCCAAGCAAACGGCTCACCCAATGAATATCTTAGTAGTTCTGTAAAATGATGGCTAGCCGCACACTAGGCAGCTTTCTTTTTAGTGCATTTTTTGCCATTTTCTGTTTTTACTGGTGTTTGGTGTTACTCTTTCCATAAGCACTGCATATTCCTCTGGGGCATACAGGATTTTGTATACAAAATCACTGGCACAGTAACAGTTAGGCAACTCACAACGATGCCAGCTGATAATGATGGTGTGTTAAATGTTCACCTTATTAGGTTGAATGTTTTGTGAAAGCCTTTGTTTAATGGAGCCGGTTCTAATCTCTCTGTCTAATGGTTCCCACCAACAAAATGTACAGTATATAATCTGTCCTGGGAACATGTCGCCAGCGATGTTTGTTTAGGTAGATGAGGGTTATATCATGTTATGACTTCATATATGGTAGTTATTTGAAGTATTCGGTTTACTGATTTTCTTCTATATTTTGTATGTGATACTATATTAGATTGCTGTAATGGCAGTATATATATATATATATAAATGAAAACATATATATAGTTTCATATGTAAACAGCCATTTAACATATAGCTGAATCTGTTTTAAAGGTCTTGAGTTTTGTCAGTATTTTCACTGGATGAACAGAACAGATGAAAGGGCAAACCTAAATTAAATATAGTGATACAATTGAGAAACATTGAAAGACACTGCACTTTCATTTCATTGCTCTATTTAATGTTCATAGAACCAGTTTCTGAATGGGAATTGTACTCAAGCTGATACTGATGTGCAGATTTAACTATGCTTTTGCATTGTGGACAGACATTCTAACAGCCTTTTCATGACTGTGCAGCAGTTTACCGCTGGCTCAGGTTGCCCCCGCTCTACTGTGGAAATACTTAAACAGTAAAGTAAGGCCCAGTGCATCTTGCCAGAAGACATAAAAGGATGTTTTCACTGCCCATCCCCTACGCGAGATTTCAGTGAAGCCTGAGTGATCACTAATGGGGAGTTGAATGTTTTTTTCCATCTATATTATGATTCTCCTGGGGAGCGTAGGTCCAGTGATAAATGAACAGCCAGCTGGGAAATATTGGAACCGATGGGAGCCATTTTGGCTCCATTATTCTCAATAAAAGGCCAGGTCAATGTGCCCCCCACCCGCCCACTTCCTGCCCCCTTCCACGTGTCATTAAAAAGGCCTCAGTGTATGGGAACATCATTAGCTCAAAGGTAAAAAAGAGGCCAAGGTGTCCTGAAAGAAATTCACCGATGTGCCTCTCAGAGGGATGTTCAGGAGGACTCTGAGAGCATTGAATTTTTTTTTTTTTTGAGTGAGAGCTTTGTGTTTGTGTTGTGTGTGTGTGAGTGTGCGCACAAATACACACAATTATTTCTGGAGTTTCCTAAAAGTTCTTCTGTTTGCTCGTCCGTGATTTTTGGTGCTTGACGTTAACAATTGCCACCCCCACGCACACACACAAGTTCACGCTTCATCACTGTATATGCTACAAGTGTGTTGTCAGCAGTGTTGAACTGTTTTTGCTCCATAGACATTCTTGTGGAACTGTAGCTGGAGATTGGTGTCCTGACCCTACATCTTAACCCAACGTCTCTATCTCATACTGGCATCTGACAGCCAGTAATGAAAGCAGTTGAGGTCTTCATCTGAGACCTCTTTCACTCCCTTCTTCCATTCCTTCTGCCCTATTTTTTCTGTTTCATCTTTATCTTCAATGGTGACTCACTCTATTCTGACACCCCGTTTCTGCTCATCAGTGTCCTGGACGCTTAACTGCATCCTCAGTGACGGAACGACCCATCTCGGTAAAGTGGATGCTGTGTGCTTGACAGGCGATGGAGAATGCTATTAATGGCACGACTCACTGTCTCCACTCCTGTACACTGTGGCATTTTCTTCACCTTCAATGACATACTGTACTTTAAATTCTCATACAACAGATGTTCATGTAAATTGTGAAAGTATAAAATGAGGATTTTGGAAACTCCCCAGATACACATAACGTTCATAATAAATCATACTGAATACAAAGTCGAGGGAACGTTTTACATTATGTACAAATAAGCTTAAAGGCATTCTTTCGCTGAAAAGAATCATCTATGGAGAGAACACAACACATCCCTAAATAAGTTGTACTTGTATTGAAAGTGACAGTTTAGAATTTGCAGGAAAAAGAGCTCCTGAATTCCATTCACCTTTCTACATACAGAGACACTGCACTGTTTATTGGATTGAATCAATAACTCTTGTCTGCTTGTTACTCCAGACACCATTTTGGAACTAAAAACTTCAAATGTGGTTAAATGGAGACAACCCAAACACCTTCTGGGGCTACAGTGTTTCAGCACTAATTGACAATGAATAGTTGAAGATCTGATGTGGTGAAGTGATGGGGGAGAGGACAACATAAGGTCTTAACCATTGATTCATTATATTGAATTAGTAAGTAGCTTTGTTAAATGGTCGACTTTGATGGGTCGATTCAGCAATAAAGTAAATGGATATGAAATTCTGTAGGGCTCATGCCCAGCATGACTCAAAATGATCTTTGCTTAGCAGTTCTCTGTTGGCGGAAATGAGGCAATAGTGAGCATGAGAGTCATTTCCTGTGTATAAAGTGCCATGCAGTAGATTCTTTTCTTTTTACTGTACATCTGGGAGGTGTTACTCCAACCTGATGTACAATCCAAGATGGTAGCAAAGAAAGAAAGAACAGTACTTTATTGATCCCCGCAGGGAAATTAATTCTCCACATTTAACCCATCCTAACAATGAAGAGGCGTGGGCAGCACTCACATGCACATTCAAACACACACACACACACACAGAGTCTGGCGCCTGGCGACCAACTCCAGATCTTCTGCTTAGAGCCTCTGTCTGTGTTTTTTTTGTGGCTGGGAGAAACCAGAGCACGTTGAGGTATCCCACACAGACACAGGGAGAACATGCAAACTCCATACAGAAATGTGTGGCCATTTTGCAGAGCCTAAAAAGAAGTCATTTGAAAAAAGTGGATAATAGGTCTAATTCAATGACAACAATTTCTTCAAATGGAATCGATTACCACGGCAACAATTCAAAGCTTGCCTGTGAGCTCTACACCACTTAATGTTTCAGACAAACATGGCCATTTATGTTGGCTGTAGCTACAGGGCCTCATTAAGAGATGAGTAAAGGGTGGATTTAGATGGGTTAATTTTAAAAATAAATGCGTTGTGGTTTAGCTCTGATAATGTTGCCGTATTGCCGCAGCCCCTTTCCCAAACACCACTATGACAGCACTTGCCCCTAGTGAGCTCTACTGTTGCGCTTGCACCATCACCACCAGCACTAAAATGCAATTATCGTTTGGATGACGCCAACATACACTCGCCAAAGGCCACTCGCAAAGCTCTTCAGCATTTCTGAACTTCAGACAACGAGGCAGGGAAAAAAACAACTCCCTCTCTCTCCTGTCATCCCACTTTTTTGCACTGTGCTTGAAAATAAGGCACCAATCGCTGCAAGAGAGAGGAGGAGGATTGAGGAGAATGGGAGGAAGTGAGAAACGATGACGGAAGAGGAGAGAAAAAAAAGGAAAGGAATTCCTGGGTGGATGCGATAATGATGACAGTTAATTCAGAAACGGTGTGAGAAGCAGAGATTAGCAGGGTGATGCAGTCTGCAGATTTTCTGCCCTGAATGGCTGTCAGTGACAGTGGCATTCTTTCAGTGACCCTGGCATCAAGTTATGGCTGCCAAAAGTACTCTTTTTTTGTCAGTATAGAATCATACAAGATTTTCAGTTGACATCGGCAGCAAATTGAGGTGAGACTGCCCCAAGGAGTAACTATAAGATAGCAATCCCTGTGAAATAGTTGTTTCACACTCAAATGTCATTGGAAAAATCTATATGAATGTCATTAATAATTATGATTCAATTTGATCACATAAGAAATTGAAAGGCATGTCAAAAAATAAATACGGATATTAAGCATGTTTCATAGAGGCAACTGCAGAACAGCAGTGAGCTATGAATAATGAATGTACGAATGAGTGTGAGGACCCCAGCGGCTGAAATGGCGTCTGTAGGGTGGCAGGGCTCACTCTCTGATAGGTTGAGGAGCTCTGTGATCCGCCTGGATCACAGAGTACAGCCGCTGCGCCACCACATGGAGCAGTACCAGTTGATGTGGTTCGGCCATTCGGACCTGGAGAGATTAGCTCTTACAGCTGGCTCGGGAACATCTAGGGATCCCCAAGGAAAGTCAAGGAGAAGTTGTTAGGGAGAGGGACATCTGGACCAGGATTATGCGGGTTAGAAAATGAATGAATGGAGTTGCAGATCGGTAGCAGAACAGCAATTTTCTTCTCATCACAGCATTCATCATGCGTGCTGCTGTTCCATATCAGTCTATTTTTTTTCTGTGTTCCACGTGCCTGCTGGACACCTTTGACTGTACAAACATGGCCCACACACCAAGAGGCACGACAGGCTTACGCAAGGTCCTAGGACTGCTGTGGTTCATAACTTACACTGTGGAGAGTAAAGCCAGGAACAACCGAACAAATGATACTTCACGGAACTCTGACCAGCACTGGATGGTCTGGAACTCCTTTGGCTCAAAGGTCACTACAGGAAAGCGAATGAGTCTGAGAATGAAAGCAGCACCAGGATATATACACAGTCTGATCTTTTATGAACTGAAAAGAAAAACAAGTATGTGTGTGTATGTGGAGGGTAGGGGGGGAAGGGAGTTTAGATGGTTAATTCCACAATGCAACCTCTCAAAGTCTTTTTTACACGCACACACACATTATGACCTTCACGTGTTAGAGGGCAAATTCTGCCCCCCATACATTCCTCTACATCCCCCACTTCATCCCTTTATCTCTGTCTCAATCTGTCTCTGCTCATCTCTACTTATTGTCCCAGGCCTGTGCCTAAATACAGCTCTTTCATCTTTGTTTTTATCTGTCAGATCAGTGAGGCACTGGTCCCACTCCACACAACTCCTCAAAATATGAACTTAGAAAGTCTCCCGAATCCGTGCAGATCGGTGGATAAGGACTGGCAGGCCTTGCTAATGGAATGCAACTTGTGTCCTAGATTAGGATGCTTTCTTTTTTACTCAGCTGCTCTCAAACCACCATGAAGCCATGGTGGTGAAGGTGGGCTGTAACGATTCAGACAGATGTTTATTTCTAAATAAACAAGGTTTGCAGAATGGTGTGGGTACTTTTTCATATAAAAAATAATGATGATGTTCATAATTATTCATTCATTTTATATTTAGAAATAGGCCAAATTTAAAAAACAAACTTGAAAAATAATAATTTCAGCTATTGTCACCTCAAAGATAACTAATTAATTATAGCAAAGTAACATGTGTAATACAGTAATACAATACCGGACAGATGTAAACGTGGCCTGCTGGAACTGACTTCTAAATGCTGTGCCTCTCCAAAATGTTATACTTTGTCATGGGTTCTGAAATAATGCTGTACCAAGTACCAAAAAAAATACAGTTACATTACAGAAACAAGCATCCTGACGCAAACCACTGAACTACCCACTTAGCCACAAAAATGTTGCATAATACTTGTGTGTAATGATGCAAATATAATTGAATGATGTAAATATGCCAGTAGGAGTGAGATGTGAATTTATTGTAAAAGGATTGAAATGAGATGCTAAAAACAAAACAGAAACATACCTCTACAGTGGTTCCATGAACTGAAACTGTTGGGTTGTGGTCTTGTGTTTTGAGCTTCCGAATCATTTTATGTGTAAATCAAACCAATCAAGTTAAAGTAATTGTTATAGACGTGGTCCTTTACAGTAGGAGATCTGAGCATGTCAAACTAAGCTGTATGCATGGAGCCCATCCCTGCAACGGGTGAGTGAAGGCTCCTTGCTTAAATTCATCACAGCAATTTCTACGAAAAACCGAAAACTGATGTAATGCTACTAGTTGACATTTTGACGAGAATAACCCCAAACCACACCTGCAGAGCTGTAGGGTAGCAACTAGGACGGATCTCAGCTGTGAATGTGTGTCAGTGTTTGTACAGTGCCTGCGTAAAAGACAATGATAAATGAAAGTGCAGCCAAACCTGCAGAAAGACAGGCAGAGGACTATTTGTCTGCAGTATGTATGGACAATACATGTTTGGATTTTTTTCCAGATCAAATGTTTATAACAGATAAGAGATGTATATTTTTGTTTGGGTCAATCTCATAAACTATGTACATTTGTGAATTTAATGTTTGTATGTAATTCTTAGACACAAGTTTGTCTGTGCATCAAAAACCTTCAAAGGAACCCAATGGCATTAAGAAGGGCTAATGCACTTTCTATAAGAACTTTAACATTGTCCTTTGCGTGACTCTGATACATAGGAACTAAATGAAAATCTTACAAAAGAACATCAATGGTGAATATGTGTGTAATGATGCAAAACATCTGCATTCATTTATTGAGTTTCAAAGTGATCTATAGAAACACAGTGACAAAGTCAAACAATCCTTATTCTAACTCTTCTTCATGAGTGGGCTGCAGAGGCAAAGTAACACAACCAAGACATTCCCAGACCAGTTGGGATACATAACCAGCATATTCTGGGTTAACCCCCGTCCATGATTGGCTGCCAGTTTGGGAGCTGAGGGAACAAAGCCCCAGGAGGGAGGGGTCCGGTAGGCAGCTCGAACTGCCTAGATAGCACTTCTCAAAACGATGGATCAGCGATTCAACTTTCGGTGCTATCCAATAAATCCAATGTTCTCACAATGGACCTCATTCATCACATTTGCAAACAAACACTCACAACATAACGAAACTAAAAATTATCACACAAATGATGATATTGAGAAAAGTTTCTTTGGCAAGCATTACCTTAATGAGAGGTAAGGAGGATTGGTAAACAAAACAAACAAATCTGCTTTGGCCATTCTTCAATTCATTGCAATACATAAATGGAAAATGGCACATGTGTTTGGCTTAATTTAGGGACTCAATCGCAGAGGACTACTCAGCTTGTTCCTGTGTGTTTCTACATTTGTAACCTTTTTTTCCCTTGAACTAGGTTATAATTATTTTCGCTACATGAAGAAGCCTTGGAGAAAGCCTCCAAGCCTTCATACCAAATAAAACCTTATTTTATATCCATATCATATCTCCAATGTGGCTTTGATTCCAATTCTGTGAAATATTTTTTGCTTCTAGTTTGAGCTCAAACCACTTGATACTTTTTAATCCTCCACCCATGCCGTCTGTTTATGTGTTCCCAATTAATTTCAAGTTGATGCTTTGCAAACACTGCTAAAATATACTTCCCTTTTATGGAGCTTTGGGGTATTTTCATAAGCCAATTGACAGTTAAGATCAGGTGGGATTCATTAAGTAGTCTGCCAGGGCTTGATCAAACTGAGTGTCAACGACTCAGATGTGGACTTCTTATTGAGTTTGAATGCCTTCATGTTTGAAGAAAAATACACAAAAATTTATTAATAAGGACACATTAAGCTAATGGCGAAAGAAGAAGGAACAGCCTAAATGTAAGACTTCCACACTGTGAATCAATCATTTACACGGGAAAGAATGAGGGTGGACAGTGTTGCCAGCCTGTCAACTAGCAGAGGTCATTGTGACTTTGGAACATGGCTCTCGGCACAGAGGAATGGTTTAATATCTCTGTGTCTACTAAATCAACAACATTCAGGATATGAGCAAAATAATGATGATGTGAAATATTGCTTTGACTCTTTACACGATGTGAGATCTGAGAATTTTACAGGCCCTCTGACTTAAAACTATGCCACATAGCGGAATTTCAAGTTCTCATAACTTACTGATTTTCAGGTGCTGTGTGGTTATAGAGCAAAGCCTTCCACTTCACCATCAATTAGACTTCTCACAAAACTCAACAATGTCTTTGAAGTGTACAGGATAAAGACGCAGAACAACTGGATTCAACCCTGAGTGTGGAGCACAGCCTTGTCAAGGTGCAAAGCCACTTGAAGTTTTGATTATCCCATCCCAATCAAGAAAACTGTTCTTCACAGAAGTGCCTCATATTGTTTGACATCAAGTGATGATGGCTCAGAGCACAGGAGACAGAAAGCAGTGGAAGGAGGTAACAATGCATGGAAATGAAAAACAGGCAAAGATTAGGAAATGTGGTCAGAGAGTAAAAATGTTGGTAAGACATTACAGAACATACATTATGGCTATATGCTAGAATGTTGCTGATGAGTTGATTTTAAATACGGGCAATCTCATCTCTTTAAGGCGTAACAAAGAATGAATTGGAGAGGGAGAGAAGGTAGGGCGAAAGAACTGAAGAGAATAAGTGATGAATAACTATGGATGAGATTCAGCACTACAGTTCCAGCAAGGACAGAGGAGGGCACAGTAGAGCGGAAAAAGGAGGAAAACCTTAATAGCATATAAATGATATGTTAATAATACTATCTTTTATCAAATTCAGGGACTAACCAGATATAAAGCAGTTATTCTTTCTTGGACATTTCATTGATCAATTGGTCCTAACAAACTAATAAATAATGAAAAACCAAGTACCTAGGGCAGTTTTAGCTCTTTAATGTCATACAGGTGGTCTAAATACTGTTATCCTTATCTTCGGTCCAGATCTCTTGACTTGTTTTGAATTCTAGCCAAACATAAAAAAAGACTGTAAAACACAGACAGATCGAGATTGGGATCACTACCAAAATTTCATTTGTCGTTCCTTGGAGGATGTCCATTCTGCCCACCGAATTTCATAAAAATTGCTTCCTAAATAGATTTGTGAGTAATCCTGGTAAGATCTACATAGGACAAAGTAGAAGAAAATAAGCACAGGGATAGACTAAGTGCTACACTGTTATTTCATTAAAAAGAAATAAAGCACAGTAGGAGAATCCAACAAAACGCGCAAACAGATGTATTCAGAGCAGCTGGGTGTAAGGCTAAAAGCTCCATCTTGATTTATGGTTGATGAATGCTTAGTGTCATAATGGTTTCTCTGAGAAGGCTATATCATGGCTTTACATCCATAGGCCTAATGATTGAAGATGATTTAGCAGAAATACTGTATCTAAACAATAATAACATTTCTAATATCTTATTTGGCATCCCTGTATTTTGGGATACTATAGATTGCAACAATGACGAATAAGTATGTGGGTATGGAGGTATACTGTATATTGTTACTCAATTGTTTGTCAGCAAACAGTACATGAATGTGAGCATGCTTGCAGATGAATCTATGCATTTAGTGAGAGAGATTTGATCAGAAGCCAGAATTTTGTTTGGGTGCCCATATGTTCTGTTGCTCCCTCAGCCCATCATCTGGTACAAATAAGAATGAATAAGACCTTTATTTTCACACCCTCACAACTACATTAATTGTGTATATTCCAACAAATTAAGTGCAAAACACTCTCATCTACGTTAACAGGGGGCCCATACATCCTCTTTTAGGGATTAAAATGTCAGAGATTTGGCTTTGCTTTCATCTTGACATTTGCGTTCTACTCTTCGACCATTCTGTGTGCACATTTCCATTGATTTGACTGTTCTCTTTAGGTCACGCCTTCTTGCGTGCCACAATGGGCCAATTATGTTCATAGCCTGCACGCAAACCACTGGACAACCTGCTCCTCAATCATTGCCCTCGTATTGAGTGTAGGAAGCACAGCACAGAACCGCAGAGCGGAGGCTTTCCTGACTGCAGTAGTGCACAGCACCTGGACACGGTGTAAATATGGCAACAAATAAATTGATGAAGTACATCCGGAGAAAACCCACGCAGACACAGGGAGAGCATGGAAACCACACAGAAAGGTTTGGTGGTCAACCCCAGGACTCAAACCCACAACCTTCTTCCTGTGAGGCAACAATGCTAACCACCAACAACCCACTGTGCTGCCCCTGTGTTGTATTTTATGATGCGCACATTTAAATGGCAGGAAAATGCTTGTCATTAAAAGGAAGTATCATTTGCAGATATCTGATACATGTCGTGACAATACTGCCCAAAACTGAACTGATTCAATGCTTAAATGTAGGCAACACGACATGATAATTAAAACAGCTCACTGTTAACAGACAGGACAACAACAACAGACAAGGCCACACATTATCATTGTAAATCTATGAGAAAAAACAATTTGAAAAAACATCAGCAAAAGTCTGAAACATAAGACGTGATATGAACAAAAACGAAACCTTTAATAAAAAAGTGTCTTATTATGCTGTGTAAGCTGACAGACATTGACGGGTTCGGTCCGGGCTTTGGGTAGTCGATATCTGGCAGGCTGCCACAGCTAATATTTGCCGTAAACATTTCATTTGTGTCTTCTCTGACCAGAGATCCAAGTAATTTGACCTCCAAATGATAAAATATATTCACTTTGTGGCTCTAATTCTTTTCCCAAGAGAATCTAAATGGCTCTGATATATAGTTCAATCATCACCCTTGGGCGGCCATTTACATTTGAGCTTCAACTTTCTTTGAAAGGTTACTGACTCACAACTGAATGACTCGAATGAGTCTTCCAGCTCCTTTTTCCCCATTCTGTCATTATAGATTCATCTATATCCAAAACTATGAATCAAAATAATTAAAAAGACATCACTTAAATGCCAATGTGCTGTCGTAAAGCTAGTTAATAGTTCGTACACTTTGTATTGGAACCACCAAATGACGGAGGACCAGATGTTTGTGGTTGGAGGGAGATGCAGTCATTTAATTGAAATGTCAGAATGGCTTTTTTTTTTTGGTAGCTGTGAGTCAAACAGAGTAAACGATAACAGTTTTGATTGAGCTTTGATTCTTTGATTGCAAGCTTCTGGGCTGAACTACACATTTTTGAGAGGAGTGATGTTATGACGGATAGATAGAAGTGTTTAGTAGAAGCCTGGAGGGGGTTGGTGGCATAGCAGGTGTTTGTATGATGCCAGTGACACAGATTCAGGGCACCTTTTTCATATTTACCAGCGGACCTTGGCACCCCTGATATCACCCTGATCCCCTGTCCTTTAGAGGGATATAATGTAGGCTCTTGCTGGGCAGATTAACAATATCACTGTGGCATATTCAATCTTTTACTTTTGGAGATGCGGTAAGAACATGGTTCAGAATTAAAGGGCAGTAAAACAAATATAGGTCAAATGACAATATGACAATAGTTTTTTTTAAGAACAAGCCTACTGGGGGCAGAGTGAAGCATTACTAAAATGTAAATCACCCACCAGTCCTCAGAAACTCCAGTCACTTGACTTCCTCTCAGCCATCATTTTGTAAATTCATGTTCATAATAAAAATACTGTATGACAGCACATTTCAGCTACTCAAAGAACACACAAGACCCAAAAAACTGAAGAATACCCTGGAGATTGTTTGCCTCTTTAAATCCAAAGTATGTTCTCCCCGACCCTGCCCATTTCACTGGCACAGAGACCACATTCCAACGTTGTCAGACCTTTTCAGAATGCCCACCCTGGGAGTTGGGACAAAAAGCCTGCCATCATAGGAGGAAGGGGGAGTTATGAACTGGGATAACTGCACTTTTTACTATATGGGGTCTGGGATGATTCCTGTAATTATGCATATTCTGTGTTTTTCTAAAAAGAATTACATATAGCAACATTAGTGGGGATAACGACACACTTTGTTCACTTCTTACCACACGAGGAGAGTTTGACGAACAAATTTAAAGCCTACCTACTTTCGCAAATCAGCACACTTAGCTAGTCACTGCAGGAAGAGGGCATGATGGGCATGAATAATCATGGCTATGTGGTTATGGAAAGTATATACTGGCCTTTAGAGCTGAGTGCTACAACTAGCAAGGCTTCAAACTTATGATGTCGAATAGGAAAGTGAGGAAAAATCAAATTTCCCTCCTAACATAGAATATACTATTCCATCTCATACACAACAGCACAGATGGCAATGAAAATATCTCATTGCCAAAGTGTTACCCAAAACTTCCTATTATCCTATATGGGGCATAGCAAGGTTTGCATAGCACGCTTTGCAAATAATGCTGCTAATTAAAAACATTTCAGTGTGCCATAAAAAGTGCTAATATTGCAAAGCCAAAAAGCAAAGAACTCATTTCACCCACACACAATGGAGCAGTCATGGTCTGTGGGGAGTCAGTCAGCCATTCTGTGCCAGAAACAGAATGTGATTTTGTGCCAAGATGGAGGATGAGTGCCATTGACCATATTAAGTGTTAGAATTACATCACATTTTTACACTTGGGTGAAATCTAAAAATATATTATGTGTTACTACAGTATATATCTAATGACTATGAACATGTGCCATAATTTTGCCATAGATAACTAGACAGAAATAAGTTTTCTAAGGGTTACTGCAGTGTTTCATAAAGATCCATTAGTACCCCCCTTACAGACACCTGCTGCACACACAAAAACAAGGTGTCGCTGCCTCAATTAGCTATATGTTGAAAATAAGACTCTTGTAGCTGAAATGTGCTTTAATTTTGGCATGGGACAAAAGCACCACCATTGGTGCCAGGCAGATGAGGAAATGAGAGCCAAGAGGGGAGATAAGAAAAGGGTAACCATGTTTACTAAATGGTTCAACATGCAACATCTGGAAGAGACTACACCACCGTGACAAGATTGAGAACGCACAAGCGGTGTAGATAATAAGTCTGGATCAGGAGGGAAACAAGGAAAATATAACAGAGGAAAGTAAAATAACATGATGCTGAGTGTTACAGCTGTGTGTGTATGTGTATGAACAATGCCAAAGGGCTCTGTCACTGTGCCCTTGTGTTAACATTCTTCTTAAACTATTGTGACAATTAGCTCATAGGGAAGGACACACACATACACAATGTGCTGTCCCTGTTAATATACAAAATGCCTTTGAGCTATGGCAAACTAATGGTAAGGAAACAAAGCATGGTTATCTATAACTGCACACCCATAAATAAATACAGACAAATATTCATAAATGAGACAATCCAGCATGCGGTCTTCCACAAACCATCATTAGTGGCCATTAGTGGTAGTTGTCAGTGGGAGTGCCAGAGGGAAGAGGGTATCTGGTCAACAATAATTGAACACTGGTATTAATGCTGGTTGTCAGTGACAAGAGGGAAGAGGGTATCAGGTCAACAATAATTGAACACTGGTATTAATGCTGGTTGTCAGTGACAAGAGGGAAGAGGGTATCAGGTCAACAATAATTGAAAACTGATTAGAGAACTTTTGCTAAAATGTACTTACATTCACGCTCTACCAGGTGAGCCACTGCGGTGCCATACAAAATGTTTTTACGATAAAACTAGATATGGAGGACCCTTTTATCAAATCATCTGATTGCGTCAACGTTTACTGTATGTGGCAAATGTTACTCTGTTGTTGTGGTCATAGTCCCTATGAATATGAACACAGAACTGAATATGGCCATTTTATCTATTATGCAAAGGATTTGGATCACATATCAATATGAAAAAGCAATTACAAACAGATAAACAATGTTAATTGCTCCACTGGAATGTGAGGCTGTCGTTTACAAAGTAGCCGAGAAGGGCTTCAGTGTATAGCTAGTGAAAACTTCAGTCGAGAAGATATACAGACAACCTTATAGGTCAGATGATTGCTCAATCCATAAAGTGAATGTTTGGGAAACTCAATGAGTGTCCATAAGCAACATTTCCAGGCCGGCGGGCAATGTGCTCTGCACTTTCTTGGACGTAATAAATGATCTAGCTAGTGGTTCCCTGGTAGTCGTACTTTTAAACCAAAACACATCCACATCTGATCAAGATGGCACTAGCAGAAATACAAAGAAAAACAAGAAATACAAAGCAAAGAATGTGAACATATACACATGCCCACAGCACAATCCTCCCGACAGCTCCGGTTAAGCAATGGGTTATATCTGAGGTGGCAGCGGTGAAGTCGCAGCCCAAGGCTCATTTATTTAAGCAGGGGAATAATGAATTCTTTGTGGCATCTCATCTTCCCATCACTATTAATCTGGTATTCTGCAGGTATCTGCAAAGCAATCCATACAGCTTGGGTGACGAGCTCACAACTCCAGATGCTTTACCCATGATAGATTTACACCATTCCACCCTGAGGATGCTAATTGTGGATGAGTTTTACAGTCTCCCTGAAGTATACCCAAGCTGTTAAAAATAACGTGCCCCAACACTGCATAATTTACACAAGCCTCAACTCAGCTGTCTTGTTTTGCTTCTACTTTCCTCCTTTTCATTATTCACTATTGACACATGGGAATACTTGAGGTTGTTTCCCCTACTACAACCAATGGAGGTAATTCCTCTGTCACATAGAACACGGAACACAGACACACACGCTGTGAACCAATTTGTGTCACACCCAAATGAAGAAATCATTGACCCGCTAAAAGTGACTGAGGATAAAGGAAAGGATAAGCGGCAAACCAATTACAGAGTTGGATGAATCTTGTATAACTGGGACAAATACATGGTGTGAAACTTTTTAAAATGCATTATGTTGGACATTTTTAGAGCAAAGTGAATACAAATACAATATGAGTGGATGAGAAGGGGGGAAGGACAACTTACACCAGTGGAGGGGTGAAAAGTTCAAATAAGGGCTTTGGAAGGCTGACACCAAGAGTGATATCTTTAAGATGGTCGTAGATTTTATTTCATATATTTATTAACTACCATAATATTAAATCACTTAAACACTCAAAATCTTATTCCTGTCAGCGTGGAAATATGTGCAATTTCATTTATTCTCTCATGTAACACTACACTCTTAATCAATAAATTAGATCTTTATGGTTAGACAAATCCATAATAACTAAATCAATGTTATATCATTAATATATAATTAATGAATTATAACATAATATAATAATTGATATATTAATTAATTTTATGTCAATGAAAATGTCCTAAGAGTAACGTTTGTTGCAGAAAATCTCCTTCAGTTGTGTGAGAGAAGCAGCAATTTAGCTTGCAAATATAGGAAAAGATTCAGATCTGTGTAGCGATTGTGTCAGCTTGTGAGACTCTGGCCAGGTCTGACATTAAAGCACCAGGAAGCTGAGAAAGGCTAGGCTGGGACTTACTGGATGACATTCTAGATCAGGATGTTACACCTCCAAGTCACATGAAGGTCAGTGATAATTGCTGAGTCGAGGAGCCTGATCAGGTTAGGGTGTCTGTCAGGGTTTGTAGAACTTAAGTCACCTGAGCTCCGATAGTCCACTGGGAATGTTCTTAAGTTAGGCAATATTTCGATGCGTGTCTTTACAGTATGCCGCCATGAATCAGCTATGTGAGGGGGTGGCTCAAAGCAGCCTAATTCTCACAGGAGAATGCATTCAGAAGCTGTCTCATTATCAGACGCTGCTGAACAACAGATGTGACATTGCAGGGATCACTGAGAGTCAACTCACTTGACATTTCTCTCCCTCTCATTCTGATCTCAATATGGCTGTGAACAAATGTCCAAAAGGACAGGCCATAATCGCTCTTATATCATAGCTAATTGTGTTACAGCAAAATACCTAATATGACTGAAGGACACTGGAAATTAGGAATTTAAGCTTTAGCTTTTGTTAGATGCGGGAATTGCAATTTTCTCCCTTTCACCAGTGAGCCAAGGAGAAGAGTCCAGAATCTAAAAGTGACCATTGATTGGCATATGCTGCTAATATCCTTGTAGGACAAAGGAGACATAATGAGCTGCATATATGTAATGTCTGAAGTGTATGGGGATATATCTTGAGGATATTGTGATGAAATATTGAGATGCTGCGGCTGGTGCTTTTAGATAGGCATTCTGCTTAAAAGATGTCCTCACTGAGACGCATTACAGGATTAATGATGTGGATTTGCGTCTAAAACCTACATGCTGTGCTCTGCTACCAGGTCTGATAACAGGTAATGCACTTGCTCGGTTGGTGTAAAGTAATGGCCGTGGAGCAATATTTCGCAAGGGTAGCATGTTATTCGTGATAAATACATTAGTAATGAATGTAAAATGAAATCTATGGTAATCTTTGAAATCTTTGGTAATGTCAGTGAGTGTCTTCCCCCCCCGCTGTCCATCAAGACCCTGGTGATGATAAATAATTTTCGTTGCAAAAAAAACAAACACAGGTGTTCTCCTTTGAATTATCTGTCACTATCTCACCATATGTCTCACTTTCTGCTGTGGGGAAAGTGTTTGGAACAGCTAGAATACTAAGTGATTCTGTGAGAATATGTGTCACCATACCTTCGTCTCTGTGCCTGTCGCTAGGCTGTCCCGTATAACTGCCAGATTAGGGCGACCTTACCTCTCTTTATCTCTCCAGACAGACATTAGACTTTCTAATATGGCCTCAGACTGAGCAGGGATCTCATTTTATAAACGCTCAACTAAATGACCCACCAGCCACTGCAGCTACAGCTCCATCTTTACTATTTCTTTTTTCATTTTCATCAATCTGGGGGATAATTAAGAGTCTGAGTCTTGGCAGGGCTGGCTGTGGATAGGTGGGAGTATGGCTATGTGCTGTCCTACCTCTCAGTTCTCAGTGTGATCTACCTGTCAAGAGGTGCTCATTCACAAGGATGCATTTTTCTCCCTTAACTGGCCATTTAGGCTAAGTTAGTGTTGATTTGTCTCCTTTTTCTCTCTTGGTTCTCATACGTCAGGGACAGTTATTGGGGATAATGGCTACCTTTTTTCCCCTCTCTCCCTACCCAACATGTTATCAGGATTTTCCCTCTACTGCGTCCATGTCTTTTTTCAATGCAATGCAGCAAGTGAGGCATCACATTAGTGTAAAACATTGGTTGACTGGGTGTGGAATTAAAATCCTTGGTTAAAATCACAAAGCTGAATAATTTCCTCATTCAGCTTTAGTGATGCTCTTCTTCTTTTACACCGTTGGCTGCCTGACCAACACCCTAGTTTCTGTCTTGCCTTTTCATTATACACCAAAACAATGTTGATGACTGTTGTCTGTGGGGTCTATTCCTGTGTGGCATTTCCTTGTGCAAATCACCAACTGAATAGAACATGGACTCGAGATCAGGTGGAATTCATCCACGATTGCCCAGTTGCAAACAAATTAGATGTTGTACGCACATTTCATGAATCAGACTTGTAGTTTTCTTATTTTGTTTGTATATCTTCTCGTACACAGATATGTGAGAAGTCAATATGCCAATATTGAAGAATGAGGGCTAATGATTTTTGTTTTTGATATGTTCTTCCTTGAGCAATATCAAACTTGTGTTTCCATAGTCAGACTCCACCTCAGTTAGTACAGCAGTTGGTTTAATAAATATGCCTCTAAATGGACTAGCTGCATACACAGTGTGCATTTTTCTAATCAAGTTTTCCTGTGCTGAGTAATGTCCTGATATCCAGTTTCATATTGTTACAGTGAATCAAATTATCTATGTATGAAGGGGATGGGGGGTGCAGATACTATTCGTCAGTGTTTCCGTGTAAGAATGTTTCTTATCATATCCATTAACTTGAGTTGACAATATCATCTGCTGGCTTTTCTGCCAGAAATCAGGTCGCAGCATACAGAAATCAAACAATCGGTGGTATTTTTTCATAGCTATCAGTAATCCTGCATATCTAGGCTCACTCCACTCAACTCCATATGCAGGATATTTGGCACGCCTTTCAATTAACATCAGATACATTGGCTAACTTGCCTCCTCCTCATACCAATCCCCTTAGACTGCATGCATTCTCAATTTTTCAAGGCTTTTCAGATTTACACATTAAACACTGGCTGTGCTGTACCAGCTGTCTCACCTACTCTCTCAATCTTCAGGCCAGATGTGCAGCTAATTGTCATGGCAAGCATGGCATCTCAACACCACCTACTATCACAGCCTCTAGCATAGAGAGATTTATAAAGCACGTGTCAGTATACATGTCTGTATGTGTATGTGATGTCATGAGTGTGAAAACTTTCCTCCATAATTCTCTATATCTTCCCACCCCTGGCAGCTTATGTCTGCAGCGATAATGCTGGTGGCAGCCAAAGTGTTGGTAAAGTCAGCACAGGGTGTTTTCCTGTTTAGGTAGCTGGGACTGATGTAGATAGGAATGGAATATTCCATCTACAAACTAAGGCCAGACAAATGGAGCAGAGTGTATTACATACAGATGAAAATCTAGCACGGAGGTGCCAGAGCTGAAAGGCTCAAACCCCCGGACATCTGACCCAGAGATGGCTTACTGAGCTGGGATTTGTTAAAACAGTGGGTGGGTGGCCAGCAGAATGGTTCCTGGGTGTCTTCCCTTCTGAGTAACTGGCAGCACAGTCAGCACTTACATTATCCCTCCCAGGTGGGTTGCACTCCATTTGTGTTCTGCATGTGTATTTGTGTGTGAATGTGAACAAGATGGAGATGGCCATGAACTGGCCATTATTTAGCTGTCTCTCTCTTGATCAAGCATTTGGTGCTCCTGAAAATAGACGACTGCATACCATTACATTTGTTGATTAGCTAACTGGTTGCATTTGATCAAGTGGATCCAATGAAACGCATTACAGCCTCTCGATATGTCTACCATATCACTGTCAGTATAAATGGCTAAGCGACGCGGTGTAAGCGATTGCTGTTAATCCATCAGGGAAATGTTCCCTCAGCCCTGGCTATTGCCTTTTTCTAATTATTGGGACTGCCAGCTTTGATAACTATACCCTATCTGTCACTTATGTATGGATTGCTCCCCAGCTGAATGAGCAAGGATAGCAAGGCGACGTAAACTGGTGTGCAGATTCATTTGTCAACATAGATGACTGGAGTGTACCTCCTCTTCCATTTATCATTGCTATGGTATCAGTAATGCAGATCATGATTCTAAAGTGTTTTTTCACTCCACACATAAGTCAACGGTGGCTAAAAAAAGAGCAGCTGACAAACTGTCAAGATGCTTCCTGGTCACAGTGGGGCTTAGGCTTAGGAAAGTGGCTGGGAGAAGCAAATTTTCATTGGTGTGTTAATCAAACAGACATTTGGCTTCAGCTAATTACTCTGGGAGGATGTCCAACCAGCAAGCCATTTTCACTACAAGTTGGCCCAGCTTTTGCACAGAGGATGAACAGCTTGATGGTTAATACCCCAGTCTTAGTTGAGGGGATGAGTCCATATTTACAAGATGCACTAGATAAGTAAGTAGTCATAGTTGAAGAAGTTTTTGTCTTAAAGGTGACTTTTTTGCAACATTGCTCTGCAAGGTTTGTTCATTAAAGTAGTAAGCATGCAATTTGGGTTGGCCTCTAGCTTTGTGTTATTGCCATTTGTCTACTTTTCTGTAACTGTTAAACACGTCCTATAATGTTTTTTTCAGTAACTAATGATATGCAGCCCTCTTGGCAGATAAAATGTTCTGCATGTTAGATTGTCTGTGTTTGTTAAACATGATGGAGATAGCTACCTTGATAACTGTTTAACGGTCGTCTTCTTAATCCATGTGCTGGTGTTGTAAATACCTCGCAGGAGACCTCTGGTTGAACCACGTTTCACAAAAACATAACAGCGTCTCTAATGTGCCACTGTTTAGCGAACTGGCTGAAGAGATTGTTCATTTTATTTTTCATTTTATGTATGTTGGTCAGGAGTACGACTGAGAGAATTTCATGCTTTGCTTCTCTATGGCTATGCAACTCCAGTATGTAATTGTGTTTGCTGAGATCAAAATCCACTTAATACCTATATACTTTAGCGAAGAAATGAAAAGAGGGGCTTGTCATACCTCGTTTATGCTGTAAAACAATCTGTTCACTTGCAAAATCAGAAAATAATGTTGTGAAAACAGGCAACGGATGCACATTATCAGAACAGACAAATGTGCTTACCGATTACTATGATGTGTCAAAGTTCATGTGAATATAATATTTACTGGTCAAAAGGTTAAAAGTGCTGTTTTATATCACTCATTAATTTATATCATTGACCGATTAATTCCACTCTTCATCTTTGGTCTTTTTTCTTCCTCCTTTCTGCATAAGTCCAAGCACTGATACAGCAAAGAGGCTGGGAAAACCAAATGTATGATAAACGACTTGGAAAGTGAGAAAACCCCCCAAAAACAAGAATAATAAGAATTTGAAACAATTAACAATGTTGACATTTGGCGTCAGGTACGGGCTGCCACTGGAGATACCCTGAACTTGGAAATGTACAATTCCTTTGATTTTTGCATGATTCAGTTTATACTCAGAAAAGCAACATTTAATGTGTTCTCTTCTGCACACAACAAATTATAAATGTCTAATGGCTGTTGTCATTTCTTGCATCTAATTGACCCCACACCCAGCCATAACAATTATGTATATAATAAAAATTCTGCTACCACAAACTCCCTGTGGTGGCTACCAATAAATGAATGAACAACTTCCGCATCCTCCTTCCTGCTTCTTCTTCTAAACTGTGCAGGCATAATATGATGACACCAATCTTTCAAACACTTGAAAGGTTCCTCCCTTATGAATTGACTTCCCCTAAAAACTAGGGAAAGGAGTATGTGAGCACATGTTGTTGTGACATCTTGATTCTCAACCCAGTGTTCTACTTCTCAGTATATTTTTGAGTGGGGAAAAACTGACACGGACTTTCTGTTATGCTGGTCTCTCCAAGTATCAGTCACTTAAAACTGAAGCATTTGCAACATGGCTGCATGTGACCTCTTCCCCGGAGAGTGACAGAGATGTTGATAATTTATTTCTAGCATCCTTTTCACCACTCCTTTTTTAACATTCAAATTCAATACTGATGCTGAGAGTAGCACCTAAGACACAAAATAATGTATCACAACCCGAAAGGCAGACGCACTGTTGCAGAAAAGCTGAACGGGGATTGAGTAAGATAGCATTAAGTAGCTGAAAAGTGCATGTACTTGAACACTCTCACAATAGCTGACATTTTGATACAGGCAGCAAGGCTATAAGGCAACATTTTACCACAATAGTCCACAATAAACACTAACATTTTTCTGTTTGAGTCTACTCACTTGTTTAGAATGGTTAAAAGCAGTAATGAGGGATTGCCATAGATAGACCTGCTGTCGGTTCTTGATATGAACCACAAAGCAAAAATTATACAGCTGGCAACCCCCCCAACACGTTTTCGGGGAAAAAGGAGACATCCACCTTACTGACTTGGTTTGTGCCAGTGCAATCTCAAATGCGTTTACTTCCAGAACTGACAAACTGTTCCAACATTGGCATCTCTGATCAGCATCTGTAGGATCGATGCAGTATTTTTGGTTTCATAGCAGAATCAGACTGAGTATGCAGTTGTGTGACTTTGTCCCATTTGGATGTGCCTTGAAAATTTCTCGAGAGAACCATCTAGAGGACAACCAGATAAGATCTCAGACCCTCAGCTCGCTCCTTGAATATGAAGGTGCATTGGCTGAAATCAAGAGTTTATCCATGATGTCCACAACCTTTTGGGTGAGTCCTGACATTCTGTGGAGGAATCGTTGACTTGTATCTACAATGTCAATCTTCTGTTTACTATACACATTTCATTACCATGATAAGTGATAGATGGAACATCAGGACACCCACAGACCCTGACAACTCCGTCATTCTGCACTTATTTTTTGTTATTAGCCTGCAACTTATTTTTCCTCTACCTCTCCACCACACTTCTTACCATTCCTATGCTTTCCACCTACAAACAATTCTCCTTTATCCACTCTACCCTGCTGTAGTGACTTCTCATTCTGCAGGTGGCACTAAACATAATATATGGAAAGAAGAGAGAGCACTGGGTGATGTGTATGGGTGAGATGAAGAAATGTGTGATGGCCCAGCATCACTGAGCACATTGTGCAATACCAAGCACTTTGTATGGCTGCCTGGCTGGATATCTATATATTCAGCTAACCATAAAATACTCCACCTTGTCCACCTTGCTAACCGCCAGTGTCTTTGTCCCATACTTGAGCACCTCTTTAAATCTAACTGAAATAGGTTTTTACAGCAGATTTATGAAAGCAATGCAGAAACTGCAACTACTGAATACAGTGTTTTCCCTATAATTGTACAGACCAACAACAGCTCAAAAACATATTTTTGACATGCCGAATATCTCATTCAAGAATAATCATCTGCGTTTAGGAGCTTCTGTGTTGTGCTGTTCTGGAAATGCGAGTCAACCTTGCTCTGTGTCGACTCCATCCATTCAGATCTCTGTCTTTCCAACCTTTCTGACTCACTGCTGAGTTCTTTGTGTGTGTCTGTGTATGTGACTTTTTGTCGTTTTAAACTACTATTTCCCAAGTAACCTTGGTTAACCAAAGAATATTTCTTTTTCTTTTTTTTGCTATAACTTCTTCCAGTGTGCACTTATTGCTTGTAAAGCTTGTTTATGACAAATGCTGCTTCTGAAGTCTCTCCATTCTGTGTGACCACATTGTTTTAAGTCATTCACATGTAAAAAAAAACATGACAAATAAATACCGATAAAAATAAATAATAAGAAAAGTAAATAAATAAAAGATTGATAAATATTTTTTCTCCGTGCGATCCACCCCTGTAGCCACGTGCCACCGGGCCTACAACATTTTCTAGGGGAAACACTGGAATCCTATTTGCGCCTTATCAGTTGATTGATAGCACATGACAGATTAAGTGGTGAACATCAGTGGCATGGTCTCTGCAACAGGTGTGCACAGACCTCATGGATCAGTTTTCGCTGGTCTGACAACCTGAATTCATCTCTTGCGGAAAGAGAGAGAGGGACAGAGAAGCCTCTTTCCCTTCCTCTCTTTTGCCGTGCCTGCTTCACTCTTTTTCCCGAAAGACTGAACGGCTAGAACAGTTGATAGAGTAAATGGGAAGGATAAGAGGACATTTTTATTTTTGCACTTTTGTGTCACCTCTCTCTTCTTCATACTTGCCTCTGTCTATTATCAAAGGACTTGTTGAATGGCAGTAGAAGTTTGGTGTTACTCTGCCTGTACATTCTTGGTTAGGGGAGGCTGATTGTCAATTGTTCTCCTCTAAGTGACTGCATAAAATTCACTTCACTAGAAAATTCCCAAAAAATAGGATTCCTCTTATCTTCATTCTACACCAGTCCCTGTATAACAGCTTTTGACCAAATCTTTGCTAGCGGCCCCACACAGATGCCTCCTTAATGATTTTTATTTTGAGAACAACAAAAGTGCTGAATAATGGCGTAGTTTTTCTGGGTCTATCAACAACAGACCATTGACCGTGTGTCAGACTCAAAAAGTTAAAAGCAACAGTGTTGGAAGGATGTATTCAACATTTCCAAATTGAACATGTCCACTTATAAACACAGACATGTATTCTTTGCATAGATAAGCAAATGTAAACATCTTTATCTCCTGGTTGCTCTCTTGCAGGCTCTTTTTATCCTTCCTCTTTCGATTTTCCATTTCTTTTCCATGTTGGATGCTTTTCTATCAGTTTGTCTTTCCATTTCTGGTTACTTTCTCTGTTCTCTCCAAGGTAGAAACATCCTTCCCAAGGAAGTCAACAAGCAAACTGAGATAAGAGAGTGAAAAGATTCAGTAACAGCGTTTGGGCTTCAAGCTGACTGACCTTTTAAGATATGGATTGGAAAAGTTTAAAGTGTTTTTTGGAGTCAATATAGAAAAACTGAAAAACAGAGCCAGGCTGTGCTGATCTTCCTCACAACACAACACTTTGTGTTTGGGCAATAAACATGACATAAGCTATTTATTATTTTTTGCTCTGGAAAATGGGCCAAATATGGTGGACTGTGCACATTTTGTGGTCGATTGAGATATTTACAGGGGCACAGGGTCATAATGGTTTTACAATCAATAGAAGATATAGGCTTTATTAAAACAGTACAGAAAGTCAATAGACAAACTTTTGCGGAAAGGGCAAGGATGAATTATGTATGTAGTTATGAATCAAAGAGGAAAGAAGGCACACGGGTCAGCCA
Source organism: Brotula barbata (assembly GCA_900303265.1). NCBI lineage: Eukaryota > Metazoa > Chordata > Actinopteri > Ophidiiformes > Ophidiidae > Brotula > Brotula barbata. Next base: position 101,896 of record OMNV01009011.1, read on the forward strand.
AAGTCCAAAGAGAAGAGGATAGAATGTTAACAAGGAGTCACAAGCTGAGGATATTTGTAAAAATGAAAATTAGGGGTTCACGTAGAGGCACTGCACAAAAAACTCTTTCTTTGCACTATGAGTTTATTGTGACACCTATGTTTTCACCTAGTAAATTAAGACTAGCAACACTTGTAGGGGATGTTTATGAATCAGCATGCAAATTAAGGCATGGTTTGGAATCATGATTTTGAATGTTAAGATGTGGTGTTATATGAATTTAAAATTGCGTGAAAACTAAGGTTTCTGCATTTGTTTGCTGTACAGTGCTTATCCCAGTGAAGGAGTGGAGGTCCAGCTTAAGTGCATCCTGAGGGCGGGATGTACAGCAGTGACATTTGGAGTGGTCCAGATGTTGCTTCTTGTTTCAGAGCTCCAAAGACTTTATGTATTTTATTTGTTTTTTGGAAGAAACTGTAGCAGATGTGAATTTATCATCCAGAGCAGGTGTACAGTATCAACCTGTACTGAGACATTAAGGAATAACAGTGCATCCCATGCCGGGTTGTTTCTGTTGATGTGGATAGATGAGGTAGACGAAGAAGATGCGGGTGACAAAAAAAGAACAGAAAACAATAAGGTAGTTTTGCCAGCCCAGGAGATTATTATCACACAGAAAGGTCTCCTCTATTGGGCCCTAATAGCCTATTGATCTGGAAAACCCATCCTGACATGGACTACAAGTATGGAACATATTGATTGTTTGGATGAAAAGATGTATTGGAGTTTATGTAACAAACTATTTTCCAACTAATTGTTGAAACTTATTTTTGCTAATTATTTTACTGGCTATAAAGCTAAATCATAAAACACATTTTGTGTAATTTTACAATCAATGTGCTGAATTAATGTGTCTAAGTTTACAGGTTCACTGGCTTTTTAAAATGTGTTGGTCCTTAACAGGGATGTTTCTTTATGATTATTATTGGCAATGTTTATTTAATTCTAATGTGCATGAACAGAATTTCCTACTGTTCACTAGATTAATCTCAGTAATTGTAATGGTTTTACATGATTTCATGATTTTTTTATGAAGGAAGGTTCCACACTGGGATCCCTACTGGCATAATCTCAGTAAATGATTAATATTTTGTAATGCTGACATCATCTCATTTATATTCATGGAATAATTTTCCTGTGGCATTATTAAAACCTTCTATCAAAGCTGTAGTTTGGGCTCTGCATTGTTGTTTAGTCTTTTAGTTACTGCTTCAATTTTGTGGACAGTTAATAATACTTATCCATTTTCCCAATTACATTTCCATTCAAGCTCATTTCCAGAGTACATTTTCTTTAAAGCTTTTCAAGGGTAAATTATCACTGAATTACTGACACAGCATTTATTTGTAGGCCCTTATGAGCATATCCAATCAAATGGTCATGATTAGGTTTAGGATGGCTATTAGAGTAATTAGAATAAAAGCGCTAGACCAGTGCTGTGTGCTGAGGAAGTGGTAGCACACTTGTGTTAATTTTGTGACAAAGAGTGGCACAACTGTCATCTAGGTGTGTGTAAGATGAAAACATTATCATACCATAACTGTGCTGTAGTGAAAGGAGTTGAATCGTCAAATCAGATATCCACTTTTACCCTCCTTTAAGGACGCTCTTTCATTTCTCATCGTGTAATATAAGCAGTGCCATTATGAATGCATTTCCTCAAATTATTTTGGCCTTCTTTATTTTTTGAAGTTGTAATGAAGCTGAGCAACAACCTAAATAAATGAATATATGATTATACAGTTAGTAAGTTTGTCTTTGTCTGTTTTGCACAAATGAAAATATTTTTCTCATGTGCGTAAATGTGCATGACGTAAGCTCTTGTTTTTGTATTTTGCAGGTGTGCTGACATACTGCTAACTTGTAAACAGGCATAAAACGTTGATTAAGTTTTCTGCGAAATTGGTCCTTAAAAGTGAATGCACTGTGGAAACTGATCCTCCATGCACAATTTAAGCTCTGTTATTGCCCACTTCACAAAACTTGATGGAAACATTTTCAATGTAGTAAATAAAAGCTAGTGAGCATAATATATATAATTGTAACGATCAAAGGTTTCACTCATGAGCATTGGTAGCCGTGCATAAAATATGCCGTCAGATTGGACCCTGCCAGCAGGCCTTTGCACAGGATGAGGTGTGAATTTTGGAAAGTGCAGCCTCTTCTTCTTAAATCCTGTTTAGTTTTCTCTTTGACCCATGAGGCATAACCATGTTGTGTAGGACACAACCGATTGCTCTGATGCACATTCAAGCAGTGAGATTAAATACATGGTATTTCCTTCATCTTTAGAAATGTGTCCTCCTGTCTTCCACAGTTCATTGTAATGTGACAAACAGGGAACTGTATAAATTACAGACTCATGCTGGCATGTTGGTGTGATGGTTAGCACTGTTGTCTCACAGCAAGAAGGTCGTGTCTTTGAATCTTGGGGTCGACCTCCATACCTTTTTGTGTGGAGTTTGCATGTTCTCCCTGTATCTGCGTGGGTTTCCTCTGGGTGCTCTGGTTTTCCCCACCCACAAAAATATGTAAGCTAGATTAATCACTCCTGCCATTGCCCCTGACCAAGGCAAAGGTGGAATATCTGGACTTGGTCCCCAGGTGCTGTTGTGTGTGTGTTTGCATGTGCATGTCTGTGCTGCCCACTGCTCCTCATTGATGATGGGTTAAAGAGCAGAGAATTAATTTCCTTATGGGGATCAATAAAGTATCATTCTTTCTTTCTTACTTGACAAAATAATTATGTTTGTGAAACATTTACACGATAAATGTTTTCACCTGGCCCTGAACAGATTCAAGCAGGACATAGTGTATTCTGTTCATTTAAGTTTGAGTGCTAGTTGAAGACTACATGTATATACTGACAAAAGTTGACAAGAAACAGATCTGAGTCATTTAGGAAATGCACCTCAATGGACGGATGAACAAAAATACCACCGTGCCCTGTGATTTGCAAAGGCAGACCTGCTCCGAGGAAGGCTTCTTGCGCAGCTCAAACCGCTGTCATTTTCTTCCAATGTTCTGCAGGAAAATCTCAGCACTAAGGCAAAGGCTGCGCATCGCATCGCTGCACTCGTACCAAAATAGAACCCTTAGGTTCAAGTCAGGGCAAGACATCCTTCTTGTTCATTTAAAGTAAGCTATTCAGGATGAAACCTTCTGGTGTCCGCGCAAGAATCGAAGGTAGACTCTGTCCCCCTTTAGCTTACATCCTGTCACACCTCTACCCGCAGGGAGAATTAATTACTGATGCAAAAAGGGAAGGATTAATCGATATGCTGTCATGCTCCTGCCGACTGCGGAGAGAGACCCTGCCAAACCCACCAGGACCCAATCTCATTACCGATGGCGGCCATGCTCCCCTTTGCAAGGCACCTGCATTCATCAAAGCAATGCCTCCCTTTCACCCTCAATTGTTCTCTACGCTTCAGTCCTCAGTCCCTCCCTGCATGTTTTGCTTTTCCCCTCTGGCAAGATGAAGGAGAGTAGTTTGTAGGAGTGACACACAATTAAAAAAGAGGAAAGATGGGGGTGTGGTTATAAATAAGGAAATAACAAAATAATGTTCCAGCAACAATGCGTGGTAATGCCCTTGTAAAGTTTAAATATGCGTGTGCTGTATGAATGTGTCCGTAGTAGTGGTGCATGTCTTTAGTAAGTGGATCTGAAGATGCTGTCACCAACACTGTATGTGCACCACTGACATCTACTCTGAATCTCTTGATTATGTTTATGTTCATATGCAATAAGTATGCTACTGACAGCTATTCATGAGTGTGGGTTCATTGCATGGCGGTGTGTTGCTCTTGGTTCCTATGTGCCTCTTTGTTCTGTTACCAGGGGTGGAGAGTAGAGGATGAAAGGCTGTTTGTCTCTTTGACAGTTGTATTCACATTACTCTCCACTTGAATGTGATGTCCGCATCTCTCTTCTACTGCATCCTGAATACATACTCAACCGTGTTCTACTCACTATTTATATTGTTCTCTTAATGATACAGCATATGTTTTCCAACCCCTACTTAAAAACAAATTGCCAGCCTAAATCCATTGAACATGCTGGGTTGTATGGTGTGCAGTCAACAAGTGGACTGTGGTTTGGTTTGTTGTAGGTATGAGAACATTTTTACTGTGGTTTTGTAAAGTCCACAATAATCTACTGTGGGTGCACTTAAAATAAATTGTATACAGTAAATATGGTCAAATGGCCATATGCAACAACTCAAATTAACGCACAAATATAGAGTCATAGTCATTGGTGAACTGACACCCATTTGAATCCATGACCTGGGTAGACAATTCTTGGATGAAATACCAATTGTTTTACCACGATCTCAAAAGTTCTCTGATCATTTAATACCATTTGAATTGGCATCTCTCTATAAATGGCATTTACCAGTAATGAGCACAATGGAAATGTGGCTGTGAGGCTGGGGGCAGATTCACAGATGGAAAAAAATTAAAGCAATTAGGAGGGAAGGGTAAAAGGTTAAAAATTTGGCAAAACGTTACATTATAGTCTGCAATGCCCCCAGTAAAACTAGTTCAGGCACCAAAAAAAATAAAAATGAATAAATAAATCATGTTATGACATCTGTACAGTTGCTGAATAAATAAACAAAAATATTACCTAGCCTCAACCCATCAATAACGCCCACTTCAAACATGTCATCATTTTGTGAGCTTCCTTTAATGTAATGCGAACCACATAAATAATACACATTGGAACAAGATGCTGAACTCTAGTGCAGACTCCAAATGATTTAAATGTGGATAAGGATGGAGCCACGTGATCGCACTTTGCACTCATTTTGTCCATATTTGAGCGCATTGTCTCAAAGCTTATGGATACGGGTGAAATGGAGCAGTACCACCAGGAATCGTGGCAGCAATGATGGGCAGTGTAGCCAATAGTTCAACGTGACCAGCAAGACGTGACGAAGAAGACATTGGAAAAATTGCAAAACCTTTTGAGGTGAGGAAAAGAGTTCTTCGTCCACATGTCACAATGTGTTTAATGGTCTGTGTCTACAATGCTACCTCCGCTTTTGCCTCTTTCTTAACACTTGCATTATTGGGATTTCCACCACTGTCGCCATGTTAGTTGTTGTCAGAAACCTCTCGCGGATGTATTGCTCAACAACTATGACAACATAAAGGATACACGGAGGGAGGGCAGTGATGGTCACATTGTTTGAAATGGACATATAATTTTCGAATGTTAAGGAGGCATAAATGAGCCTTAAGTGTAAAAACTGGTTCATATACAGAAATACAGACCATGAGGTGGGCCAATTCGTTCTTTCTTTCTCAATCAGTACTTGTCACCAACTACGAAGGGCAATGGGGTAAAGTGGAGAAAATATAGCAATGATCCTCCTGTTTTTCCTCTGTCTCCCTCTCTGTCCCCACTCAGAGGACAGTTGTAGTGAAAGATGGCTCCCAATTGGGTAATCACGGACAACCCTTATTTAATGCTATGAGCTCGGAGCGGACAGCCAGTGATGGAGGGACTTGGAGAGGCCCAGTGTGAGCTGTGCAGCAGCCCATAACTGCAGAAAAGACACTTCTTGCACAGCAATATGTGGTGCTCGCTGGCTTTAAATGGAATCACTGTCAAACGTGACCAGCGCCTGTGTGAATGACAATAAATACAAACAGCCACCTCTAAAGTCCTGGCTCTGAAAGACGTGTTTAACTGCTACACCTTTAGTTGGCTATCTGTCATCATTGCTATCAACAAACACTTATGGAAATTTAAAGGCTGCATCACCAATCCAACAAAAAACCACAATAGGAAGCTTGACTGTTGTTCAGTGCTGTGCACCACCTGTGCCAGGTAACAAGGAAAACAGAGCGTGGAAGTGAAGGAAATGCCTCAGCCATACATAGATTCAAAAAAGCCTCATGTGGAGGCTCTGTGTTTTGCACAGTGTACAAATGTAGAAACTCAGGCTGAGACTAAGCACGATCCAAAAATAATGCTATGCTTTTGAGACATGGAAAACACACCTGACACTGTTATGCAATTTGACCAAGACCAGAAAAGGAGGAGTGTGTATTCTCTTGACAACCCTTTTATTTTGAGAATCTTTAACACTACTGTCAACAGCAATATATATAGCAGCAGCACTTGGAATGATCAGCATTTGATTGAAGGTTGAATCTTGAACGCCAAACACAGTTTTTGATCAAACAAGTGATTTGAGCTGTACCAACTTGAAACCAACACTTTGAAAAGGAAGAGCGGCACTGATTCTAGCACTGAGGAATACGCTGGACCTCTTTATAAATACAACACATTCCTTTAAATATCAAAACCAACTGAGAGCAGAGTCAAAACATGAGCAGTTTTGGAATTTCCTGACAAAGCTGTTTAAGTGCTATGCAACTTGAGATTAATCCATTTAGTCACATGGATACAACCTCTAATATATATCCAAACTAAAAGAAATATGGATTAGTGTGGAGAGCATTCTGCTTTGCTGATGTGGTGCTGTATTACAATGACTTATGACCACGCTCAAACTATATATGGCTAAATCATATAAGGGAAAAATACCAGTGTCTGACAATAGCTCAGTATTTGACAAGCTACAGTAAATCCATTTTACATTTTGCTCTGGAAGTGCAAGATCCCCTCTGTAATCTTAAACTGATACCCAGTAGACACGAGTAACTGGTATTGTGTGTTAATGCAGCACAAACTTCATCATTCCTCAAATTACAACTGTGTCAACACGACATATTGTTCCGCAAACAGTGAATGCAGAGGTCCAGTGCATGCATGTTGCTTTTCATACGACAGTAAACCAATGGCTGTGTGGATATCACTGCCTGATTAAACTGTCGTCCAAAATGTCAATGATTTCATTACCACGTTTGTATAAAGATGTAAAATAAATAAAAAAAATCTTCTGACAATTGGCATCACCGGTTAAAACCCAGCGTTAACTTTAAAATATGAATTCCTACGTTCATCATTCTTTTTCTTTATGCTCCTTTCAGTGATAATAATCAAATGGCTGATTAATATTGACATGTGTGTCATTCATACTGCCGCTAAAGACAAAATTTTGTTTGAACTTTCGATGTTGTAGAAAATGTGATCATGTGTGGGTGAATGAGCCCCAAGGTCTTGCAAGGACATCTAGCTCTTCCAGCTGCCATAGATGGGAGATTTAGCCTGGGAGATCAGCCGGCTTCCATTTCTGCCTGTACCCTTCATTTCCTGAATCTCACACCCCGGGCTCCACTGGTAGAAATGTCACATAGATTGGCTAAGATGATGTCCTGTCCTCTATAATGACCATTTTTACCTCTGCAGAGCTAACATCCCGTGAAAGACACAACTGGGACCAGGGCACGTACTTTTCCATTAAATAGGATGAAACAGGAACGCGCTGATGTAATAATCAGTGACATTTTTACGGAAGTAATTTTCCTTCTTGCAGTGATTGATACAATACCTCAGCAATCTCTTGTAAATAGCCTTACTCAATAAAGTCATAATCAGGACATTCATCCTAGAGGATTAATTATTTGAGCGTGCTCTTCCAAACTTCCTTGATTATGGACAAGAGAAGTCCCCATAAACAAAACCCATTAAGTCTGTCACACAAGTAATTTGAGCAGCACTTTCCATGACCTGGTCACTTCATGGACAATGAATATCTATTGCACTGCAACATCAACATGTGGTCTTGTCTGTTTGGTGATGATTCATTCTTCTGCCATTTCAAGGCTTGTTCAGCTAGAACTCTCAAAATGTTAATTAGAAAGTTTGCAGAAATTTCAGACCCACCCACAGTAAACAATGTGACAACAAAAAATTAAATAATGATAGATTAGTATGGCTGCTGTAGTCAATAATATTGTTTTGCATTGCATTAATATTGGATAGTATCTGAATAGTGCACTCTGTGACGGTGCTGATGCAGTTTAGTTGACATTTGCATGAAGCTGTGACCAATTGCCAGGGCCAGGGGCCACGTGGCCCGCTAACTCGCCACATGCTTTTGTATGCACTATGAATAATTTCTGAATAAACTGAAAATGTAGTTAAAATTGAAGAAAATACAAGTTTTCCATTCCTAGTAAACATAATGTGACTGCTCCCCCCATGTTATCATCATTTGCCTACAGCTGATTGTAGAACCATTACAAAAATGGGATGACACGGTGGATTGGTGTTTAGCACTGTTGCCTCAATGCATGAAGGTTCGAGTTCCCGGCTGACCCTCACTCTTTCAGAGTTTGCATGTTCCCCCTATGTCTGCGTGGGGGTTCCTCTGGGTTCTGTGGTATACTCCACCTCCAAAGACATACAGCTTAGGTTGAATTGGACTATTCAAATTGACCATAGATGTGAATGGAAGTGTGACTGACTTGTCTGTCTCTATTTCAGGCCCACGATAAACCGGCAACCTGTTCAGTATGTTCCCCGCCTTTTGGCCAATGACTGCTGGGATAGGTAACCACACCATGATCCTAACATTGGATAAGTGCTACAGATAATGGATAGAGGGATGGCATTCCACAAATGAGTGCCACTCCTTTTGCCACGATAAAGTCTCTGACACTTGATCATATTTATCTGATATTTTGAGGCAAAAGTATTTATTCGATTATATCATTTGCATATGAGCAAGACCTGACAAACAGCACATTTTGTCTCCATAGCACCCAAAGTAGTTACGTAACCAAGTGGCAACTAAAAAAGTTTTCCATTGCAGCAGCATCCAAATTGCCCCAGTGTCTTCTCAGCTGATGCTGATCTGTCAACATTTCAAAGGTACCCTACAATACATTTTTTTCCCCCCTCACCTATTTTTGCAGATAGGGCATCCTTGACGTCTACGATATATCACAGTCCCTCTCTTGCAACTACTTGGTGGCAAATTCCAAAAATGATACATAATAATGAATTACAAAATGATCTTAACAATTGTAGTTACCAGGAAAATGAAAAAATATATGTGAAATTAAATTTAAGTGAAATTCTGAAATTGGCCTAATTTGACCTGTTGCTCCTGTCTCACCAGCATCACTGAACAGACTCTGTGGCTTCAAAAAATACTGTCCAAATATTAATATTTAAATTTTGATTTTTGTAATTTATTGGAGCAGCTCCGAGAATATGCACACAGTGGAGTTATCAAGCTTTTACTGAATGCAGATGAGTTTTACTTTTAGCTATAGACCCAGTTACTCTGACCAAATCTGTTACTGTTGCACATTCAGATTCATCCTCTCACAGGGATAATTTCTTTTTCATCTTGACCTCAGCACAACCTCTCTTTTCACCCCTCTTCTTTTCCTACAGGTGTCATCCATCAGCTTACATTGTTGGGGAAGCTACTTTGATCACTACCTTTTCAGGCTGCAGCTAATTTGTGAATTATGAACTGCATTTCCCATGCGGTCGGTAGGTCTTGACCCGGTACAAAGCAGGCAGGTTGGTAAAACAAAGAGAGTTTGTCTGCTTCACACCGATGGACTGTCGCTTGCTTAAATCAACAAAGACAGTGGAACACTTAGTGTATGATTGCGTTTATTGTTGGCAGTCTGGTGTTGTTGTTTTTTTAGAAGTCTGGCCCTAGGGTATCTCTGCCAGCCAGGGCAACTGGGAAAAGTCTGGGTGCATCTGTTGGCCACTCCGGTTGTGGCACCAGCTGATTTAACAATCAGGCAGTAACGTATTTCTTTCAGAGACTGCAGTGCAGTCCACTGAATGCACATTAACAGACAACAGAGGGACCTGAGTGCCCTAGGTTTACTAAGGTACACTAAAAAGCTGCTTCTGTGTTTACTTAGGAAAACTGAAGAGCTATTCCTGTGCAACCAGAGTGGTTAGTTAGAAATTCAGTTTAATAGCATCATTGAGCGCTCAAGTATGACTATCAATGAAAGCCTGATGTGCATCCTCTCCCTGTGTGTGCGTCTGAAAGTATCTCTGGGCCTCCTGCGTCATACTTGTTACATTAACAAAATGCTGAAATCCTGGAAAAATCTGTAAAAAAACAAATACAAAAAAAAATACATTTTTGGGAGTTGTGCATAGCCTTAAAGGTTTTCATAAAATGAGTAGTTAATCTGGAATTGTGTAAAAGGCTACTTCTGAATCAGCAGACAAAGCTCACAAATCAAACCCCAGGTGTTGACCTCTGGGCCACCATCACTGAGCTGCTTTGTCGTTTGATTGGGTTCACAAGGCCCCCATCAGGTGGGATGATACAGGGCAATGACTCCATGGCCTAATTTGCCTGTACTTCTCCCCTCAAAGAGAGACAGGCATAATTAACAGTATCCAAACACCCACCGTGGGCTGAACACAGTCGTTTAGGGGAAAGACTCGGGAGGAATGGCAGCAAATGAAATGTAATTGCAATGGGAGCAGAGGAGCAGGGCTACTGTGAGGCAGTAATGTGTATGTGAGAGGAAAAAATGAGCACGGCAGACGTGAGGGAATGAGGGAGTAAATGAAAGACAGAGAAGTTAGTGAGAGAATATGTTCTCAAGAGAAGAGCAACCAAGGGAATGACTGATGAGGTATAGAGACAACAAAGTGAATTGCGCTTCACTGGAAACTATAAATAAAGTTGAATCTACTCAGTCATTTTTCAGTTGTCTAATCCATCATACGACTGTCAGATACAATGAGGAATTTCAAAAGTGCATCTACTACATATTGTCAATTCAACAGGAAGTTGACCTTAAGTGTGAATTTCACCAAAGAAATTGCAAACAAATCCTAATTTACTGTATTATATTATGAAGTGTTAAACACTGAGGCTACTTGCTAGAAAGTAGTCAAGAGCACTAATGGCAACTAAAATGAGCACAATGCTCACACGACTCGTGTGAATCTATGCATAGGGTGACCACACATCTGATTAATGCGAAACAGTGCCAGTTTCATGAGGTGTGTCCCGGTGTCCCAATAATTCTTTACAAAATGTAAATATGTCCCTGTTGGCTCACAGGTTCACTGAATTGAAAAATGAGGTTTGATTATTAATTTGTTTAAGTCTGAGGCAGTTCTCACAGTTGTCAATACAAAGACAGAATGTACATAGAGGGAAAGGAGTTTCCTTTGCAAGTTGATTTGCAGATGCCATTATTCTGCAGATCTATCATCAAATCATCTTTCAAGTATTGTGTGATCATGACGATAACGACCATCACAGCTTGCTGTGCCCACATCCCCTCAGCATAGTCTAAGCTGAGGAAAATCCATTTTCAATCCCTAGCCAAAACAATTATAGCCATTTCTTTACGCAACACTAAAGCAAATAGTGTGGTCGCCATAGGTAAAAATGCTATGCATGGTATGTTAGTATTGGATTCCTTCATTTTCTCTTCTGTTTTTATTTCAGGTCTTGCTTGCATTACTGCATCATAATTGTGTGAATGTTGTGATAGCATCTCATGTACAAAAAAAGATGTGAAAGTAGCGCAAGGAAATCTGTCACTTAAACACTTATGTATTGTACCTCAGATTATATTGTTTGGCTCATTTTGTTGTGATTTCGTCAACACACAAGCCCAATAACCATCTAAATAATAAATGCAATAAAAATCACTAAGAACGATGAGAGCTGCCCTTTTAAAAGATCATCTGCAGAAGTTGAACTCACCATTTCAACATCAGCGTTGTTTAATTGTTCCCATCGCTTTTACAGCTCCAATCTTTCATCATTACAGTCATCATTATGTATCATGGCTGTTAATAACATCAAAAGTGGCCTACATATAGCCCATGCTTTAGTCTTCTCCACTCTCCCTACTACTACTTTTGCGCCCATCCCTCTTTCTTTACTGTCATTTCCCCTCAGTTTGCAGAGGACTGGATGAGAAGCGACCTGGAGTCAAGCATGTTCCTGACGCTTTCGGGCATGACTAGCTCAAATAGATTGGGGTCATCGGGATATTGAACGAGTGTGATCTCACACACACAACCACGCACACACACACGCAAGTACACAAATACACACAGACAAATGCATAAAATAGCAGAACGGGGAACTATAACTATTTCTAACAATAATCTTGAAGGTAGTGTAGGACATTTTTACACTGGCTGCTAAATTGTGCGACAGACTACAGGTACAATATGAGGGATGAGTGCAGTAGCATGGTCTTGGTTGGTAATTAAGAGAAATAACAATTTAACTGGATGGGCACTTAAAAAATTATATTGGTTGGTTGCTTTTAAAATGACCCTTGTATATATATTCACATAAGAAAAGTGTATATGAGTGAGTGAGGCTAATAGCCAGTTTTATAGGGAATCAAAACAGATGCGTCGAGGTAATGGTTCCTATTTTCAAGTTTTCAAACATCGGTTCATACTGCATGGTGACAATCGCTCTACATGCAAGTAGAACACAAAACAGACATTTAGGTCCTGTGCCATTCCATCACCACACCCCCCAAAACCCCAAAATGAATATCTTACTATGTGCAGCTCCAGGTAGTCTCCAAGTCCCTTGGCACTCTCTACCCTGACCAGAACGGCTTCCTTCAGCTGTGTGCTGAAGCCCACTGCCAGCCGGTCTGCCCGTGTGCTCGGCCGGTCATTGGGTGGCCACGTATATGTAATGAGGGCTCCGCCTCGCCCGAAGATGTAAGTTGTCCCAGCTGCAAAATACAAACAGAGGAGGCACATGTCACACTGTTATACACATGAACATATACAATCCTAGAAAGAGTTGTTTTGTTAGTTGGTAATGTCACCTGTCATGTTCTGTTCATAACATCAAACATGCAAAGAACAGAAGAGATGGACTCCAATATTCATTGTCAAATGCATCTTTTTCAGTCTTGGCCTAACTTTTAATAAATCTGACCTTTATGTCTGGTCATCAGTCACATATTATTATAAGATTAATGCGTGAAAATGTGTGCTGGCAAAGACTATTTATACTGTGGCTGCAGCTGTCAGACAGAGTCAACTGTTTAATCAGCATTTAATGTTGTGTCACCTAGGTTAAAGCAGTTCAGACATTGGTGGAAAAAAACATCAAAATTAGTGTAAAAAATGAGTGAAAAGTGGCCATGGTATAAATGTGATATCATGTGATACGCTAATTAAGGAAATAATGTATTTCACAAGGGAAAGCCACTGTGTTTTACATTATCTGTAAGGGTAGTTTATCATGTTTTATCACCTTCAATGAGATACTGCCCAAATAATAAGGCCATATGTATTATGTGAAGTGTGATAGCATACTGAAACTGATAAGTCCAGTATTAAGAATGCTGCATCTATGATGAAAAAGCTTATTCACGGAAAACAAACACACCTTTTATAGGTAAAAATATTGATGGTGTTGTATGTATGAAGATTCATTTCAGTGCAAGATGATCAAATAATGTCAAGCATTGGGACTAGTGCTTGTTATCACTACCCTTTAAATGTATTATCTGCTGAATCATTGTACTTTAACCTGACTTCTGTATCTCAGAGACATTCAAATCAAGCTAAACTGACAAAATTATGCTGACTATGTTGCCGACATCACCTTTAAAGCTTAGCAAAAGGAAAACTTTGCTCCTCTTGAATCCCTGCCTAAAATATCTACCTGCTTTATGCTCTAAGTGATCCCATGAGGTCCAATAACACCAAGTAGTGAATTAAAACTGACTGGAACTGGCTGATTAGAATGATGTATGATGGCAGTAACTAATCTGTGTTTCTAACACATTCTACCTGCTTAGATACTGATTAATGAGTAGATATGATAGCACACACTCAAACACACGCACACACATTGTTGGCATGAACTGTATATTGGTCAGAAACAAATCTCAATTGTATCATGCATGCACATCAACACAGAGACACAAAAAATGTCAAAAACGATAGAATGCAAGAATGACATAACAAAAGGTTACACCCTCACCACTGTTTACACACTGTTTACGTGCATGAAAGTTGTCACTTTCATGCACGGCCCCCTCATTGTGTGATTAGCAAATAGACATGCGTCCATGGTCATGTTGGTCTTAAAATGAGGAGCGGTCAGGCAAATTGTTGGTGCATTGCTATCGTTGGCTAGCAGAATGCATTTGCGCTGTAGACCAACTCAATCCATGTCTAAGCGCAAGTCTATTATAGCGCCATGTTTTACTGCTCTTTCAATAGCACAGTATTCAGATGCAGCTTATATATGCAGGTTCGCAACGCGTATGCACTCTATTTGCTTCACACAGGGACGTGGATTTTTGCATTTAATTCACACCGTTTAATTCAGTAGGTGTGAAAGAGAACTAAATAAAAATGGGACACAGACTGAATCCAGTATTAAATTTCACATTCTTATGTTCCAATGCTGTGTCTTGTGTCGCGTTTTATCATCTGACAGAAAATGTTCATGTCTCATCTCTGGGGACTCTGGGAGTGATCTCTATATATTGAGATGTGCGTCATGCATCTGGGGGAGGATACTCCCTTCCACACATTGAAAGCTGTGTGCGTAATTGCGCAGTTGGAAAGCACATAGCCTTCCTCCTGCCTTCGGGTGAATATTGGGATTAATTAATTAATTAACTATATCCTTCAAGCAGTGTGGATGGCAGATAAGAGCCAGCGCAATTATTCTTCACCTCCATATAATGGAGAGCTGAACACATGTCAAGGCTTGTACTCAGACGTCACAGAGGACAAAATGGTCACTGAGTTTTTTTAGATATGACCTTACACAACACAAATAAAAAAACCAAAAAAAACCCCAATGTCTGTGGATTGTGAAGTATACATTTGTGGAATGTGTCCTGTGGTTTACAACTAATAAAAAGTCAAATAAAATCTTCTAATCTGTTGGTTGTTGGAGCCGCTCCTGTAGATGACGCGTTTTACCTCGCAAACGCCTTGTCGTGCCAAGAGGAATTTGTTTGTCTTGTCTCCACCGTCTAAGTAGCAATGAACAACCTTCCAGGCACACTTGGCTTATGAAGGAAATCGTAGATGACGCTCTGATTGGTTTAAATTTTGTTTGGTCCAAAACACGTTCATTACTAATTAGGAATCCCCCGCGCTGAGAATAGGCACTGCATAAATAGCAGAATGGATTTGGCCACGCCCCAATTTACCCATAGATCGCTTACAAAGGGCCCATAGATTTTACAAAGCTATTGCACACTCACAGGTTTGCATGGCTAGTGCTCATTTGGATGGACTGAGGGATCTCTCCCCCTTCAAACACAGACACACACACACACACACACAGAGGCCACACGCAGGCCATCCATGAGCAATGTGGGCATTCTCAGTCAAGTAAAGAGAAAATATAGGAAGATAAGAAATGGTGACATGCAATACTTTTCTTGCACACTTTACAAATACACACTACGCACACTTTCATTATCTAAAAATCCGCTGGTAGCCATTTGAAATCAGCTGACACAACTCTCTGCCGTCTCTTTCTTCCCACATTTCCCTCCTTCCCAGTGGAGCTAAACCCTCTACTCACCTCTTGTTGTTTTCTCGAGGCTGTATTATTTTTGCACTGACTAATTATCACAGCATGGCAAGGAAGGGTATAAAGAGATTATGTGCTCGAGGAGGGTGAATAGACAGGATGAAGAAAGACAGCAAGAAGGAGAAAGCAATGAACAAACAAGGATGAGTATGTGTGAACTGTGGATTGTAGGGGAAGAAGAAAGTTTTTTTGTGTCCAGTGACTGTGCAAGAGACAGATGTGGAGGAAGAGGAGAAAGAATTTCTAAAATGGCTGACAGAGAAGCAGGGGAGCCATGTTGCGACAAATGACAGTGAAGCCGTGTTGAGGCTAAACAGTTTTTAGCGCTTCAAGTTGTTGGAGAGAGCAAGGAAAGCAGGAGGAGGAATTCAAAGAGAGAAGCAGGGTTGTGGGAATTTGGGTGTTGACTGTATAGTTGCTCCTCTACAGACATCTTACATGCTCACACACACTCCACCACTCCACCAACCTAATCAACTGCACATAAAATCCAATAAAGCGACAGTGTGTGTATGTGTGAGTGTTTTTTCAGGAAAATAGGTTACTACTTCCTCCTTACATAAAGCAGTGCCCGTCCCTCCTGACAGACTGCTGAAGACAACGCTTTAACAAACCTTGTTAAATTGTCACTTATATAATGACTTATTGTCTTAATAATGGCTTATTAGTAGCACAATACCTATTAAGTAACAGGAGCAATACTTAATCTAAATTTTCACACAATTCATCATGGTATTATTTTGTATAATGTTCAGCATATTTTATTTTGTAGGCAGCGCTGTCTGTGGTAAATGTTTCAGCAGATGGAAACTGTGGGAGTTACAGGAAAGTGGGAGATGGGATGGATTGTCATGCAAATGAGGGAAAAGGGGAGGTACAGAGATTTGAATGGGGAGCACGCTGTGGCACTGGACTGCGCTGGGAACTGTCTATGGTGCTGAAACCAGCTCTCGCCACATAGTGAGTGCAATACACTGCAGCCTAGTTTGTGGCTAGGGAAAAGTAGGAAAACTCACACACCTCTCTTATGAGCTAATCTGACTGACACTGCAACAAGAAGGCGACATACACATCAAACCATGAAAGTAAATGATGTAGATGCTGAACTGAACCGTTTAAGCAGTTGTATAGAAGTCCAGATCCACCAGGTGGAAAATTTTTGCTTGCTATCAACACAATGTCAAAACAATGTAAAAAAAAATGTATATGATATTTTTTGCTTTTATTATGATAGGTACAGCAGAGAAACTGACACAAAGGAAACAGGGGATGACATGCAACAAAGGGCACAAAGATTGAACCCACGCTGTTGAGTTTGCTGGTACACCAGTGAGCAACTGGCGTGGCTACAGTATAAGCTATTTTAAGCAGGAACTGATTATGTTTGTTAAGTAAAATGACAAATGTCTGCCAGCCAGTGAAAACTTTGATTACAGCATTGAAACATGTCTTCTGGCCTGGTGGTGCTATATGCCAACCTCCCAATTTATGTATTAGACATTTATCCACAAAATAAAACAACACATTCTCTATCTCCCTCTTACCTTGAAGGTCAGCATTTAGTCCAGACATAAGATGAAAAATGCAATGGCGGCTGGCTGCCTCTGCATTTGCATGCATCGTCTCCCTATATCTTGTATAAACTCAGAGTTAACTATTTTACATCAATTAACACCCTTTTCAAGCAAAACACTGGCCATATGCTGTGCATTGAGAGAGCCCTGGAGAGTTTCCCATACAAATGACACAAATGTAACACTTGTCACTTTTACACTGTCTTTATCATCAACACATTCATGTCTCTGGCATCAGAACTAGTATGGCAAAAGCAATTACCAACATGTTAGTTTTCAACAAGCAACAGAAACAAACTGGAAAATTCTATTTCTGTTCAGGTCTTATGTCTGTCTCTAAAGAAGGTACTGACTTTCCCTGGATTGTTTATTTCGTGGATATAGTGGACACTTTGTGTATGTTTATGCATGAATTTTTGAGACTGCATGCCCTCTCTAATGAGGGGCCATGCACAAATGAGGTACAGTCTCTAATGAGTTCATCTGACAGGTCTCCTCTAAGAGTCCTTCCCAGCAAACACCTGCTCTCGTAAAAGCAAGAGGTAACCTATAAAACATACATAGATGGAAGGACTACTACATAAAGACAGATATAAAGACAGAAACTGCGAGTCCAGTCTGAGAAATCTGGACAGGCAAAATTGCGTTGATCACAATTGCATTACCATATATCTCAAGATTAGTCTGCTGTATTTACCAACATATAACGCATTTTAAGTCATCATATGACAGCTGTCTCAATCTGCAGACACCTTATATGCTGTATGCTGTCTACTTCAACTACATCCACACTAAGACAGAAAATCGGAAAAGGCAATTTTAGTGTTGAAATACTGACCCTGAGAGCGCAGGCCACATACGGCAGTGGCGCAGGTTCAATTCTGACGATGAGTTAAACGCAAACAGTAAAGCACCGTTCTTTCTCTCTGACCTTTGGTTAAGATGTGGCCTAGTTAGACAGCTGAATACATTGGCGCACAGTGGGAGGCCAGGCAACTGATTCTGTCTTGACACACTGCCTTTGTCTTGGGCAGCTCTCCCTAACTGTGTGATTGGTTCACTTTTTGCACGTGCTCATGGGAATTCATTCACAATGTGATTTTGCTGTCAATTTGCCTTCTCGCGGCATGTGTGTAATATGTTCCCTTTAAAATATGAAGGACCACCTATAGTTACACATAATACAATGTATGTGGAACTCCTTAAGGGACCAATGAAGAGAGCGAAATCTGACAACAAACAAACACTCTTTTCTCATTTTGAAAAATGTGAGATAATACTAGATTAGCTAGTATAGATTCATCTGACCATCATCCTACTGTAAGACTATTATCGTTATCGTATCATATCTTTTATATAACAGTTATTTTTATTGTGCTCAAAGAATCTGTGCTTGCGAATGTGTAATTTAAGTGCAGTAAAGTTTGCTGTCTGTTTATGGCGGCCCTGGGCTCTTCACCCCATGTGCCCAAACGGTCTCCAACACAGGGGGGAATAGAAAACATTCTCTAAAACTGTGTTGATTAACATATCAGAAGAGCCGTGGGCACCAGCTGTCTTTGCTCTGCTGACCCCACACTTGGGAACAGAAAGAATGTCTGAGAAAGAAGGTTTCTGTTGTTTTAAGATCAAACTTTATCTCATGACCCTTACAGTTAATTGATAGAAAACATCATAAACCTCTGTTTTCATGCTGGTGATTGACTGATTTCCTGACCATCAGCTGTTCAGATCACAAAGGGTTTGCTGTTAAGAAAGATCTGAGCCAGCAGATGGTAAGGCATTTACAATATCTGGTTTGAGTATAAAAGCCCTGACACAACACTCAAGAAGCTTCTGTACTCAGCTCTCCCACACGTCACTTGTGTGTAGTATTGAGCCGGTTATGCTTGACTCTCCATCCTTTATTTTTCACATTAACCGAGGGAAATGTTTTGATTTATCTGTTATTCTTTGTTTGTATTTTGACTTTTATACAATATGGAATTGGCCTCCAAATGAATACATACGTGGTTAACAAATATTGGAATGTGAACTTTGACATATCTCTTATTATCTTATATAACGATGTCAACATGACCAGTTTAACAACTGACTCAGAGGACAAGCTGAATGGTTAAGTCATTCCGC
The DNA here is from genome assembly GCA_900303265.1 of Brotula barbata. Classification (NCBI taxonomy): domain Eukaryota; kingdom Metazoa; phylum Chordata; class Actinopteri; order Ophidiiformes; family Ophidiidae; genus Brotula; species Brotula barbata. The sequence goes on from OMNV01009011.1 coordinate 121,126, forward strand.
CGCTAAACTCCAAGAGTTATGCGGGGTGGCGTTGCTATATGCATGACCAAGTTGACCACTGACTCAAAGATGGGTGAGCCGAATGGTACAGTCAGCCTGGCCGCTTAACTCGTAATAGTTATGTTGGGTGGCGATGTTGTGCATGACCAATTTGACCACTGACCCAGAGGACAAGCCGAATGGTAAAGCCATCCCCGCTACTGAACTCTAAGAGTTATGCAGGGTAGCGATGTTATATGCATGACCAATTTGACCACGGTTGGGCCGAATGTTAAATGTTAAACTTAACCACTGAACTGATATCCAGGTACTCAGGTATGGGTAATTTTAATGATAGGGAATTCAGCCCTGGTCAAAAATCATTGTGTGACCACTGCAAAATTCTAATTAATTACCCTTTGACATCACACCAAATTTATGGAATTTAAGTCAGAGTCAAATAATTAGAAACCAAATTCAATTAAACAAGTATGATTTAAATTGAGTGAAATGGAGTAACAAGTATAATAACAAGTAACAAGTAAGAGGTATGCATTTCTCCTGTAGCAGAGGAGGCTCTTCACACCTTCACTCGTGGCACTTGTTTCCGTCATTGGGCCAGGGGCGAGTCTCTTACACTACCTCGGTCTGGTCAAGCAATCTCCCTTCCCGCTTTCACTACAATAACAATAATAATGGGAATGCTTTGTTAAGCAAAAAGAGACTCAATATTTATTGTTTTTGTCCGAATAGGTCTGATGTCATCGATCTAGCCAATCAATTCTACGAGCAGCTCTTCAGGCGGTGGAGAAAAGATAAATCAAAACATCATAGAAGCCCCTTGACTGTTATCTGGATTCATGGGTGCTGGCCAATGATTTAATTTGATTTGAATATAACCAAATAATAACATATCATGCTCCTCAACATAAAAATAATAAGAGAAGATACCATTAATCAAAGCTGTAATTAACAGATTTATTGATTTAAAGTTTGCCTCCCTCTTTAGTAACATATTTTTTCACATTGGGATGAGAATTGAGCATAATTAGGATTTAGTTTATCATTTGTTTTCTCTATGAGGGATCATTGATTTAAGATTCTTGGCCACCTCCATCCAGAATGGGAATAAACGGTTCATATGGGAGAAGCAGATGCCACAATTTTTCATTACAGTCTGTTGTGGCAAAGCCTAATGGGAGCTGAAAACAAGATAATTGGTTACAAAGAAGTGAGATCTCTACAAGGAATAAACTTGATGAACTCCATTCTTAGGAGGCAATAAGCCTCAGACACACCCACATTGTATACCTGTGTATATTTACACATCCTGCTTATTTTTAACTCTCAGACAGACTCTAAAACCATGACTCTTTCACACATAGATGGTTCCTCCAAACTTTGTGTATGATTGCATCAGCACTGACTGGTTCCCCAGTGCAGTTAAGGAGAAAGACAGAGATATTGATTCATTTTAAACAAGTCGACTGAAACCTTCTTGTTCTTTTTTTGACACAAGGTGAATTTCAGATGCACGCATAGAGGAATGTGGAGACTGGGAGAATAAAGAACGAGCGAGGAAGCAAGGAGACAAGACATTTGCTGAAAGTTTTCAGACAGCTCTTGATCTTTTAAGAGTTACAAATACACACACCAAATACACACACACACCTGACTAAAGTACATACACACTTGATTGACATTTTAGGGCCATTCCATCACTAACTGACACAAACACACACAATCAGAGGGATACACAGATTCTAATCTAAAGTCTTGTCCACACTATCTCTGTTATCATGAAAAGTGAAAAGGTATTTCTGATAGTGGTTCGCTTTTATTCCTCTTTTATCTGTCATTTTGGTGGAAATACTTTGAGCAATCAGGGCGTTTGTGGGATTTTGCGGCTCATAAAGAGAGACAACATTTAATCATAGCTCTAAAGATTTTTAACACTTTGTTAAAACATATGTTGTGTTGACTTATTGTCAGCATCAGTTTGTGCCTACCATTCTGAAGAAGGAAAACTTTGACCATTTAATTTGATCTAACTTGTATTGGACAAGAAGTTTGAGTTTCCAATAAAACTGACATGCACTGCCTGCTTTTTAGTTGGATGTTAGCTGGATGTTAGTTCAAGCATGGCTATTCTGACGCAAAGTGCAAACATATGAGTGAAAGTAAAGCAGATGAACACTTCAAAACAGAAGTCTAATTATTTAGTAACCTATGTGGCTTAGGACAGTTGAAATATGATAACATGCCACTACAATAATAATAATAGGTTTTCATATTTTAATAGACACAGCTAATAACTTGTACTAATCATGTTCATTTTGCACTCTTACATCAGAATGGGCTGATAGAGTTGCAGCAGTAATTGGGTCTGGAGATTTCTGTAGTGCTAGATGAGAGGTGGAGGCACTCTGCAGTGTGAACCATAATGCTGAGAAGTAGATGGACCAAACATTCACTTGGAAAATAATTGGACTGATTACAGATACTTCACAGGCAGCACATACTATTGAACATGGAAACTTGAATTAAACAGGTAGGGAAAGAAAATATCACAAATTCAAATCGCTATTCTATTTGACTTTTCTTACATAACTCCAGCGATAGCACGGTTTGTCAAAAATGATTTTTTACTAAAATGTCACTCAAATGCAGCTCCAAAATCCAATCTTTTGTCATTACTTCCTAATGCGTTCTCACATCAGTTCACAAAGCTGAGAGAACGTTGAAGAGATACTGTCTGAATGGAGAGTTGTAAGGAAAAATAGGACCCAGAAGAAGAATTTTGAGACTGTTACACACAACAGAGCAGATGTAAAGCTATTATTTTTCAAATCAAAGGCAGACGTGCACAATTATTTAATCAGGAATTACTGAACTAAATGCCCTATGTTTTAACACAAGGGATCAGTGAAGCTAACTCATCAAATCAAAAACTAATTTCTCAATTTAATTCCGACAATCAATTCATTGCAAAATCTGTAGCATTGCCTCATTGTGTGTGTAATGGATCACAAAAGAAAACACATTTATCCAAACCTCAAAACAAACCAGTATGGCCAAACTGAGAGCACCTCTGTTTCAATAAAACATTCTTTCTGAGTGTTTTTCTCCATGGTGGGATTTATTGTGAACAGACTGCATGTGCAGCTGTCACCAGTAAATGTTGATATTCGTTCGTATTTTCTTTCCACAACACAAATGGATGATGGCATATGAAATAACAATGGCCAGGGGTGATTTCATAGGGTTTGTTGCTTTTATAATTTTGCATTGCCTGTGTTTTGAGGTGTAGTTTAGAATTGATTTTCCAAGTACCCATTCCACAGGCCAGTAACAGATTTGGAAGCAGAAACATTGGGGTAATTCATAAAACACAATGCCAAACACTCTTAACAAAACAATGTTTTGTTGAGAGTGAATTACATCATACAACCACATAACGACCGTTATTGGCTTTTTTTTAGTGCTAGCCTTGAGAGACATGTCACTACTGTATTTCCTCATTTGCATGTAGGGGACGCTGTTCATGAAACAACATCAATAAAGTCCATGGGTTAATTGGCTGATGTTTAAGGCTGTACATATGCTACACCCATATGCAGCTCAACAAACTGCAGCTACACAGATGCAGCAACTTCTCTTATCGCAAAGCTCTAAAGCAGAACACTGCCATGTCAAGTCAAATTAATTTATGAAGTGCATGTAAAGAAACAGGAGTTACTACCGACGTGCTGAGGCAGAAAATTACAAATTATGAACTGCAATAAACATGTAATAAGTCAGTAATGTTAAAGTGTGCTAATAATGCAAGCAAAGCTTTATGAACAAACTGAGACAATTGCACTGCATATTTAGTGTGACATTGTATAGCCAAATGGATAGGCTCATTAGGTCATCCTTTGCAACAACGTAACACACATAACAAGTTATTAATCCAAGTTAGAACTGCAAACCCATTGATAATCATTCTGGCTAAAAAAGATTCAGATGGATGGGAACCTAGGAGCATTTTTTTAAATAATATGCCAGGATTACTCAAAACAAACAAATATTAAATATTTGACAATACTAGAAATTAATGATTTGTTAAAATTGATGTGTTTTCCATGACAGACTTCCTTCTAGCTGTTCCTTGTTCTCAATCATGCATATTCGGTGGATTTATTTATTGTTTCAAACGGTAAGATCAGGTGAAGTTTATAAAATCTCATAGATTCTGTCCAAGGGCTTATAGACCCATACAAGAAATTGTTGCTGACCCAGCCCAAAGCTCTCTGGTGAGACAAGGAAAAACTCCCTTAGAAGGGAAAAAACCTTGCTGGAAGAATTTCTGAGAGAGATTGCATTTCCTCGTGTTACTGTTGTAATAATAATAATAAATTAATCCATCTACTATCTGCTGTTTATATATGTCAGAGTAGCATTGGGGCTGGAGCCTATCCTAATGGGCGAAAGGCACAGCACACTTTGGACCGGTCACCACGTTAACATTCTCACACTCTAATACACATAACCCATGCTATGCACACTCCTGTTGAGTAAATATATTGGTGTGTTTGAATTCATTCAGAGGTTGCTTGTCAAACAATGACTGGCCAATTTTACTGCTGCAGCCAACCACTGTGCTCTGTATTAGTGGTATAGCATTTGTTCCGCTGCTTTCTACACTCTGAATTTACCATATCATTAGCCTTTATATTTTTATTTGCATCCACCATTAGTCAACGTCACCAGCGTGTGCAGAGACGTTACTGCATGTAAGACTGCGGTCACTTGCAACTATGCAAGCGCACTCACATGCACATGCACACACCCTTTGACTCAAAAGCACATGATATATCTTTTCCCTCTCGCTGCTCTAATAGCCTGTCTATCAAGCGGCGAGGGCAGTCAGACGCGTGAATATTTCAGCTTGAGGCTCTGTCCTGGGATTCTGCTTTTTTAATTATTCACCACATTTGAGGGTACGCACTGCCACACCTGACCCACTCAATCAAGCTTAATTCCAAAGCCCAGACAAAAAGGAGATAGAATTCAATGTTAGCGAGACTTCTACTGGTGTTTCTGTCAAAGTATAACAAGGATCAGAAGGTGGTGTGTATGTGAGACAGGGAAAAAAAGACGGAAAGATGGTTAATGCTAGCAGAAAGTGACATTAAAAAAGAAAAGCATGCCAGAAGATCCATGATTGGCATATGCACTGTCAAACCTTCACACCTGGACATCTGAAGACATAATAACACAGAATAATGACTCATGGGTGGGGTGGGCGAAGGTACGAGAGAGAGACTGTGTACATGCATGCATCCTAATGTTTAGCCATGGGACTCATTAATGTTTACAGCTAGCTAATTAGGATGGATTGGCCTTCACAGTCCAAAAACCAATGCAGACGAAAATCAGTGTCAGCAATACATGGTGACCTTTTGTACAATCACATATACAAGTGTGAAAATGTGTCTGCTTGAACTGTGCTAGCTCTACATAAAATGGATAGGCATTGAATTTATACACAGTTGGTTTTTAAACAATTTTATGTCAAGGGACACAAGGTGCACTTTTTCTGTCATCTGAAAATAACGTTTGGACCCATAAAAGTCTAACAGAGATGGGCTTTTTGCAGAATTCATCTTCTAGTAGTAACAAAACAATCACCACTAACCAGCTGAATTACATGGGTTAGGATAGGACATCCAGATCAATATATTAGACAAACTATGCAGCCTCTAAATGGACATGTAAAGGAATAAATAGCTCCATTAGTGACAATCTAGCATGAGTATCAACCTCTGCCACTGTGTGGATACTGTATGAAATATAACACAAAGCTGTTGCAGTAGCTAAACTGTTGACCATGAATGGGGAGGAGGAAGGAAACCTTCCTCATGATAAAGATCTCAGGAGATATCACAACGTATTTACTGTAGGTGGTTAAAAGGCCACAATACAAAGAAGGGAGATCAAGAGAGGTGAGGATTTAAGGGAGTGATCGAAGGGCACGAAAGGGTGAATGAAATAGTATTAGTATTAATCTTCTTCTGGATTGGTCCAGATAACATAAAGAAATAGAGCTCTACAAATGTTAATCTCTGGCATATCTTCAAGTATAGACAGACTGGATGGATGGATGGATGATAGATAGAGTGAGTAAGTGACAGCATGGGATCGTTCCTCTTTATCAAATTGGCCTGGTCCATACTGCTGAGGGATATAAACAGTATGGAAATGTTAAACTAACAGAGCTCTGTGCTGAATGAAATAATTCTCCACTACATCACCTCTCCAGCTTGTTACAAGCTGGCATTTCTCAAATACCACTTTTCAGAAATAGACTGAACAAGACAACACTGCGCACATTCACTTTGACCGAGCCAACACCAGCTTCCACTTTATCAACTTAGCGCCTAACATGAAATGCACCCTTGCAGCACACTTGACCGGAGGTTGGAGCAACATTGTAAATGGTTGTATAATGAAATGAGCTAAGTGTGCTGGAGTGCTCCGATGACTTGTTATTCTGGTGCAAGAGGTGAAAGGGAGCTTCAAGGAATAAAGACTATAGCTGTGAGCATTAATGAAGAAGTTAAGTTATGACAGATGCTGAGGGTGCAAGAATGGAAAGGTGGTGGGGAGGAGAAGGTGTTGTATGAAGGCAACAGAAAGTAGGTGAAAGAGCAAACATAGGGGATCAATGGAAGGGCTCTTCCACGCAGCAATCACATAGATCTACTCTGTTTCATTCCCTGGTACTGTATTCCTCAAACTCCAGGGTATTCCACATCAAAGGAGGAGGCAGATGAAGTAGGGAGATGAAAGAAGGACACTGTAGTGTATGTGTGAGGTGCATACTTTAAATATTGTGCGCATGTGTGCTGAATATGACACACAGGCATGGTGAGCTGGCACAGGTCAGTTCACACAGGATTTTGGGTTCTTGTGCAGATTTGACTGACATTAAAACATGAAAGCCTCTTGGTGGTTTTGAACATTACATGCATGCCCTTGCATTTCTGATCACACTGAGCTCCAAGCACAAGCTCCATTATGAGCGACAAGAAAGTAAATCTATGCAGCTACCTTGAAGTTGCATGCATAAGGAGTTCTCTTTGATGAAACAGGTAGGCTATATGCCTGTGTCTTTGAAGAGTAATGGTGGTCAAGCATGTGGTTTTTCTGATCCTGTGAGACTATACTTCATAAGAAATGGAATTTTCAGGGTAAACAGGTGTCTTGCAAGACTCAGATATGGTATTCGTGTACTATAAATGGTTGCTGCAGGAAAAACAGGGAGACATACACATAATAACAATAATTAAAACTTAAAGCACCATCATAGAGTATTTAAATATAATTTTATGTCTATTTTTTGTATTATCTTTTAAATTTTTAATAAGTTCACAACCACACAAGGAGAAAGCAAAACTGGCATGATCTTACAACAAGGAATTAACTGATGTAATATAGTGAATGATATGAATGGAATAGGATTACTTTTGAAAATTATCAATAAAAAACATCAATAATTTTGAGTGACATCAACAGTAGATAAAGAAATTCTAATCAATAAGTGCATTACAACAAATAATATTAGAATTGTTGAGAAAAATATTTAAAAAAAAGAAAGGAAAAGCTGGATTACGATTCCCACAAACTTCGTCTGTGTCAATGCCGAAGGTATAGGGCTTAGTAAGGAACCAATGTCATGGGTCATTGGCTCATGGGTCTGCTCAGAGGGGTTTATTAAAGATTTAAATTAACAACATAACTCTGGACCCGAATAGTGACATGGTAAAGATGGATTTGATGTTTGGATCAATCTTCTCCACAGTCTTGTGAGCAGTTATCAGGTGTTTAGTCTATTCCATGACTAAAATAAAACATTTCTACATGGTCAGGAGGGACACTCTGAGGTGACTGTCAGCGGCCGATACTTCATATATGAGGAGACCAGATGAGACAGATAAACGAGGCATGGCGTTTAAGACACTAAATAAATGACTCTACTTTACTGAGAGCCCCTCAATGGGAAACAAATCAAGCTGAACCAATAATGCGATGAGACAAAGCCCAAACATGGCTAAGGAAGGGGAACAGAAAAGGAGATTTGTCTGGAACCAATACAATTCGCCAGAGGCTTGTCACTTACTGCTCCTTTTCTGTTAACTGTCTGCCTCCCTTTCTTTTTCTCTTTATATTTAACTGTCCCTTTGTCCCTCCACACACACCCTCCTTTCTCTGCAGTTTGGCAGTCAAACATAGCTGGCTATGCCCATTACATAACAATCGCTTTGTTGGCTGATGCAGAGGGGCTGCTTGGCAGCAAATAAGGTCCTTCACACTGAAAAAAGGGGATGGGCAGATGCTTGTGTGCACAAACAAACAAAAACTGTAAAGAAACACTAATGTTATGGCTGGAGGCCTCGTGCTCCTCTGTACTTGTGTGTCATCTAAATTCAAGAACCAACAGGACTCAAAAGACCAGAAGCGATGTGTAAGGAATACTGTTTATCTCTTTGATGTTTGATTTATGCTCCCTCTCTGTATATGTGCCCAGATCAATGTGAAATGTCAACATAATCATAAACATGAATTTTCTTTCAAATATTGCAGGAGAGAGGTGTCTTGTTAATAAAATATGTCGACTTAAAACATGGGGGAATTGGAGATGGTGCCAGTGCCAGTTCACAAGTCACTTATTGACTGTTTATTATTAGCATATTGCACCTTAGACACAAGCTCAAAGCGCAAGTGATTGTTCATAATAAATTTTACATGAGCCGGAGGGACTCATTATTTTCATCAATAGACATCATGGAAGAACATCTGAAATTGTTCACCAAGATCTGGTGGTGATCCTTTTTCTCTGCACATACTGCCTTACTGTTTTGTAGCCACAACCTAATTATCGTCACCTCTAATCTTTTGTACATTCTGCCAAAAATTATTTTGCATTAATCTCTCAAATCAGCTTATTTCAACTCCATAGCAAGAGGTTTCACATGCAGGACACTGAACTCATAAAAGCATCTCAAACACAGCTGAGCGGGAGAAATACAAAATGGTGTGTGTGTGTTGCTAGGATGCTGCAGCTGTGTTCTGAAACAGTGCATACCAATTACTTCTAATTAGTTGTTGTCCAGGTGTGCCTATCATAGCAGCTGTCCAACCATTGCAGTGCGTTACACTGTACATATTCTAAATTACAGAAACAAACAAAACATTGGCCCAGAATTAAGAGGCTCCGTTGTCCACAGGTAGATAGATACTTTATTAATCCAGAAGGAAATTCCAGTCATCAGGTAGCTAATAAAATCAATAACACAAAATAAAATAAAAATAAAATAATAAATTTGA
>OMNV01009012.1:0-32438 GCA_900303265.1 Brotula barbata
ACGTGTTTAAAGCAAACTGAGATCAGGAAGAAAAAAAATTTCTAATAAAAAATAGGTAAATTTAACAAATGTACTGCTTTACTCAGTGGGCCTACGTGCTTCACAACATTTATGTGGCAGTTGTGTGGATCGAGGATTGGGCCTTTACGGGGCGAAACATAGGGAGGGGAGGACATGAGATTGCCTATCAGTTACACTGGCCGCACAGAAAACTCCTCCAATTCAAACAAACACTTGGCAGAACGCGGCACGATGCCAATTACATAAAAGAGATTGGATTTGATCTGGTGAATGGGCCGAGTGTGTGGCTTGTCCGAAGGGCTTGGCTGACATGATAGATAGATGGGAAGATAATGTTTGGGAGAGAATGGGAAATGAGAGATAAACGGAGAAGGAGCAGAGTGCCGGGAATAGAGACACAGATTAGCGTGTGTTTATTTGTTCAGCGAACAGATACTCTTATGCTCCCCCTCCCTCCCCCGCCCACACCTGAACGATGCACTGTTGGAGACAGCAGGAGTCCTAACTGATAGCCCAAAGTGGAATTCGTAGCAGGTTTTCCGTGTACACAAAGCACCACTATGTGGCTGCCAGATTCTGTATGTGTGAGTGACGTTAAACTTGCAATATCTGATTTGGGCAAGATGCAGGAAATTATACCCAATTACAGTTTCATGATTGGCGTCATCTAATATACGAAGTAATTCATTCAAATCCTGTGTTTATACATCATGCTGTATGCAAATTGGGTGTGTATGTTGATAAAATGTTTGTTCGAGTATTACACACGACTCATTCCCACCGACCAGACAAAGACCTTTGTACTACTGGAAAATAAATCACTTACTACAGGACGTGCAATTCATAACAGAGAAGAAAAAAATACAGTAAAACTCCACCAGTGGCTTATAAACTCTGCAATATACGTAAAACGGCTTCAGAATGAGGGACTTAAGTTTCCAGGTCCGGCGTGGCACAAAACCCCTGCCAACATCGGTAATAAAAAGCTGGCTTCAAGTTGTTAGTCAGCTGGGCACTAAGCTGAGCTGGCACAGTGTGTTGGAAATGAGATGGAGAGGGCACAGGTTGAAATCCCAGGTTAATGAGAAAGTTATATGGAGAACACACAAGTACATAACATTTATTCAGTGATTAAAAAGGTGTGACTCGCTAACGCAATATAAATCGCACAATCACTTATTGTTGTTCTGGTAGCAGCTCATCCAAGTGCCTTGCTCAAAGGCAGTGCCTCCATATATCTTCAGTTTGAGGTGAAAGTAATATGTAGTAGTATTGTACTCTGTCAAGGTCCACTGCAGCATCCTGTCATAAAGGATCAAAAAGCATGTGTACTGATGAAAAATACTTTCTCGGAAACTTTCCGTAAGCAGCTGAACAAAGCCAAACGATACAAGTCGGCTCTTCAAGCCTGGCCGGTTTACAATGAAAACTATTTTCATCTGCCTAGATTTATCAGAAGAAACCTCTTAAATTTTCTATATTTTTGAAAGCATTTTTCTAAGAGGTACAAACAAAGAAAACATTCAAGGTGAGGTGAAGCCGATGAGCAAGGTGGAGAGTCAGGCAGATGAAAACAGTAGGCTGTTTCTGAGAAATATCATCGTAAAAGCAAGACTTTTTTCACCAAAGTTAGTTAGATGTGGGTGTAAAAGTGATAAGAACACCAGGAACTTCCTATTTGGACAGGATGGAGATCCATCTTTGTTTGAAGCAGATTGTTTGACCAACTACATGGTAGCTTTACAATATGTTTCTGCCTTAAATCATAGTTTAGTTGTATATATTTCTGCCTTAAATCATAGTTTAGTTGTATATGTTTCTGCCTTAAATCATAGTTTAGTTGTATATGTTTCTGCCTTAAATCATAGTTTAGTTGTATATGTATGTCTCTGCCTTAAATCATAGTTTAGTTGTATATGTTTCTGCCTTAAATCATAGTTTAGTTGTATATGTTTCTGCCTTAAATCATAGTTTAGTTGTATATGTTTCTGCCTTAAATCATAGTTTAGTTGTATACTGTATGTCTCTGCCTTAAATCATAGTTTAGTTGTATATGTTTCTGCCTTAAATCATAGTTTAGTTGTATATGTTTCTGCCTTAAATCATAGTTTAGTTGTATATGTCTCTGCCTTAAATCATAGTTTAGTTGTATACTGTATGTCTCTGCCTTAAATCATAGTTTAGTTGTATATGTTTCTGCCTTAAATCATAGTTTAGTTGTATATATTTCTGCCTTAAATCATTGTTTAGTTGTATATGTCTCTGTCTTAAATCATAGTTTAGTTGTATATATTTCTGCCTTAAATCATTGTTTAGTTGTATATGTCTCTGTCTTAAATCATAGTTTAGTTGTATATGTCTCTGTCTTAAATCATAGTTTAGTTGTATATGTTTCTGCCTTAAATCATAGTTTAGTTGTATATGTTTCTGCCTTAAATCATAGTTTAGTTGTATATATGTCTGCCTTAAATCATAGTTTAGTTGTATATGTTTCTGCCTTAAATCATAGTTTAGTTGTATATGTTTCTGCCTTAAATCATAGTTTAGTTGTATATATGTCTGCCTTAAATCATAGTTTAGTTGTATATATGTCTGCCTTAAATCATAGTTTAGTTGTATATATGTCTGCCTTAAATCATAGTTTAGTTGTATATGTTTCTGCCTTAAATCATAGTTTAGTTGTATATGTTTCTGCCTTAAATCATAGTTTAGTTGTCCTGAGTTGGTTTTGTGTGGTGGAGAATGTTGGAAAGAAGTATGTGAGTTTTTTGCTCTTTAAAACTGCATTTATTTGAAGTTTTTTAATGAAGTCTGTTGTATCTCCTTGTGAGTGTGTGTGTACCTGTGTGGGTTCAGTTGCCAACAGTCCTGTCACAGTCATCCTATGAACACACAGTTACAATCATTCATATGTGTGAGGGTTTCAAGTTGCAACAAGCCCAAAAAAGAAAAAAAAAACCTGCTTGGTTTTTTCCTCAGACGGTCTCAAAATGATGAATGGAGGCCAAATGGACACAATAGCCATATTCATCCAAAATCATTTGAGTATCAAACACTCTGCCACGAGTTTTACAGGGGCTGTAAAAACCTCATATTTTCCCAATGATGGGAAACAGCAGCATCATCGTGTCATTGCGACAGCAAACGTTCAAACCTTTATAGTCTGGAACAAAATTAGAAAAGAAACTACTTCATTTAGGAGGAGCTAAGTGGTTCCTACAGTCTGCAATGCAAAGATTAAGGAAATGTAATGTTGCTCAGTCTCTCATAATAACTGTCCCCTGCTGCATCACGTCCAAGTTCAGATAAACGCCGATTTTTCAAGAGGATGCAGCAAAGTGTCTGTGAATAGCCTCATCAAAGAAGATACGAGGGGTTTGCCCACTAATAATCAGTGATGTTTGGTCTGCAATCACTACCAAATGAAGCAAAAGTATGGACTGAGAGGAAGGATGCAAAAAACAGCTGTGGTGCTCTGCAAAGAAATCGAGAATTCTGTAACTCAAGTTCAATTTAATAATAGAGAAGCCAGATACCAGAGGTCTTCTTGGTTGCAGGCAATAAGTTGCAAGAGAATAGAATGACAATGATCCACTTGTTTAGTCTACATATCATCATGTTCAAAACTTACCTGCAGAGCTACCAAATCTCAGACTCAGACGGATGATGGACCTACAAAGCAGACTCCAGACACAGAGCTACACAGGTCATCCATCAGGCTAGGAGACATATCCAAATCAGGAGACAAACATGTGAAACACATGAAGGCAGGTAAACACACAGGTGGTGAAAGTTGACAGGAAGTGGAACTCAAACGAGACAAGAGGAAGTGATCAAAATAAAATAGGAAACACTGGGGAAATGTCAAAAACCACAAAAGGTGACCTTGGGGGACAGAAAGGGCGAAACACAAAAGGGTGAGCAACTAGAGTTCAGGGACCTAAATGGGTACTTTGGTGCAAAATGATGGCATATTTCAAAAATGGTCCACTGTTTCCTATAATTAGTCCAGCGAAAGGTACTGATGCAGTTCTCACATCAGAATAAAAGAAAAAAACATTCATAAGACATTTATTTTACATTTTAGTGGTAAAGAAATGAATGACAAATATAAATTTCAAGATTTTTATTGCATTTCTATACAGTGAATATAGTAGAAAGATTTGAATGTTGGTTGAGGAATTGTTTAATTCTTTATAACAACTGTTTGTTTGTTTGTCTGTTTGTGTACAGAGATGCAGTTGATATGGAACGTGCAGGACGGATTTGAGACCAAACGTGTCCTGTGCAGAGGTTAGTGGAGCGTGAGCCACTGAAGGACTGAAAGGGTCGTCAAAACAGAAACAAGGTGAAGAAAACGGTTAAGCTAACGCTATTTTGACCCTCATTTGTAAGTTCATGGGTATTCTCTTATCAATTCAAGTGCAGTTTTTCCCAAACCCTGATAGAAAGTCAAACAAATCCCACTCTCTAGTGTCCTGCTCCAGCCAAGGACAGCTCTAAGGTGGCTGCTATTTTTAGACATACTGCTTTATGACCGCTCAGTCATTAAAAAGTTTTCCCTGCATGAAGATCTAGCTGTCAATAAACATTGTCTGTGACGATAAGGGCACTTTGGGTCTGAAGCTGGAAAGGACATAACATTCCAGGTTCCAAAATTATCTTTATCTATTAGTTCAACAACAGAACAGCTATTATCTCAGGTCCAAGAAGCTATGGGAATGGGCCCCAAGTCGGTAACTTTCCAAACCTGGCTCACTGCTTGTACTGCAGTGCAAAGAATGCAGTGGTTATTTTAACATTACAATGGCTTGGCAGGACTCCGCTGTGGTTAACCACATGCTTGCCTCCAACAGCAAGCCTCAGACAGCCGAATCAGAAATGTACAGTAAGACGTGTTGTAAAAGGTCCAGAGGACATTTTCTGTTTAAAATAAATCTGAAAGAAATACCAGGACATTTCTAGAACATGCCACTCACAATGAAACACATCTGAGCACTGCAAGTTTTTTTTTTCAGTTTTTTTTCCCTCTTCCATCAAATGGCAGTAGCCATCAAACACAGCTTTGGGGACAGCCTTATTTTACAGTTTATTATAGAGACACAAGCAGCAGAACTGTGGACAAGGGAGGACAAAAAACAATCAGAGGAGGAACACAAATCAGATTTTATGTCAGGCTATAAAACGAGCAAACTGTTGAAAGTTGGTGCAGAATATATCACAAGTGTTTGTGCAGAATGATGATGCCCCATGGTTTTAGATAAGATAAGAAGATAGATAGATAGATTAGATTAGATTAGATTAGATTTATGGAGGCGTATTGCTGCCATGTCAGAAAAAGAAAAACGGATGTGTCATGTTATAACGTGAAGAGTTCAGTGTCATAACAAGATGTTTTTCACGTTATAACAAGGTATTTTCATGTTATTACAACATACAAATTTATCATGTTGTGACAACATTCCATTTTTCCTGTTATATCGTGAAACGCTAGTCTTGTGGCATGTACAAGAAATGGCATCACCATGGCCCAAAACATCGTCCGATGGTAAACGTTTCATGTTATAACAAGATAAATGATATGTTGTTGTGACGTGATAAGTTTGTATGTTGTAATAACGTAAAAATATCTTGTTATATCATTAAAAGCATTTTGTTATGACAATAAACTCTTTCAAGTTATAACGTTATACTGATCCGTTTTTCTTAATGTGATGTGGCGGCAATCTGTAAATATTAGATTATATTAGATAAATTTAGATATATACGTCAGGTAAATGTTGGTTATATTAAAGAGAAATTCCAATAGGAAGTTATGATTTGTCATTATTATCTAGAATTATGATGCTGCTGTATTTTGTATTTGTATTTTTCTCATAATTGGTGAGGATTTGTAGGATTAGAAACTCTGACTCTCAACATAGAATGATGATTGATTGATGCATTTCTAATTATATGAAATACTTCACTCAAATGTTGCCATTTGCAGAAATGAAAGGAAAGTGCAATGATTTACTGTTATAATACATTTCCAAGGTACTTTGACTGATTTTATTGTAAATCAAAACCTCCAGTAAGTATATTTTCATTCATTCATTCATTCTGTAATGCTCTGACCAAACGATTCCTCAAGCTAAAACTACAAAACAAAGGAGACGTTAGAGCTGCCAAAAACAATTCCACCAAAATAAGAAATAAAAAGTGGAACGACACAAAAAGGCAGCAAAACAGGAACAACAAACACAAGTCAGAATTATGAAAGTCTTTCATCAGCAGTTTCTTGAAAGCTCCTTTCTGTGACCACGGGTTGTGAACCTTTTCTTTAGCCTGATTCTTTTGTTTCTTGAGCCTCCCTTATGTTTCCTCTCTCCATTCCTCCCCAGCCGCAATCTAAGTCTGTTTACCCTCTGGAGGAGACAAAGTTGTTCAGAAGGCCATTTTTAAGATTTTACCACAAATTATACAGGGCCTGTAAGAGCGAGGGGGGGCGGGGGGAGAGAGAGAAAGAGAGAGAGAGAGAAATGCTGCTAAACCTTTTGTGTGTTTGTATGCTTGCATTTGAAAGTGTGCCTGCAAAAAGAAGAGTGCAAGACAGTTTGTTGCCATGTTTGGTGCCTCTTCATCATCAGGGCAGTTCTCTCTCTTTCTCGCTCTCTCTCTATCTCTCCCCCTCCCTCTCTCTGTATCTTTTCTCCCCCGTCACGGATCTTGGCTTTATTGTGTCGGCAGCAAAATACAGAGCTGGTGACTGATTGATGAATTCCTGACCAGTGAAACATTAATTCTCATTCTCGCTTGAACAAACAAAGGGCAAACCAAGTGGATGTCACCACTGGATCGCTTTTCAAAATATCTTTATGAACCATTACTATGATAATGTTTTATGCCTAGCGTGTTTTCATTACAGACAGATGTTCGAGGCAGACTGGCTCCTGATTCCTTCCTTCCTTCCTCCTTCAGTCTATCATTTTATCATCCTGAAAGGTCGGTTAACTACTTTTCTTATTCTGTGTAGTTCAGCTATAATATGTCGCAAACACTTAAAACATGGTTATAGTTTTGCTGGGGTACGTTTATAGGCCCCACCCCCATGAAAACAGACCACAGCTCTGTTGATGTGTCTCATGCTGACACCTCGCTCCGAGATAAGAAACCCCTTCAAATGGCGACGTGGATAACAGATAGGTTAGTGTGAGTGTTGGATGTGTGTCCACAAAATACACAATTCACATGTTACTGGTTCCTCTAAGTGCTCCAAGTGGTCTCCGACTGACGCCTCAGCCCCAACATGCCAAACAGACTCAGACAACCTCCAGCGGGAGTTTGCATGTGGTTGGTTTTGTGGTCCGATTGATTTGTGCCATGTGGAAACAAAGAGGCACCACTCTTTACATTTTGCTTTATGGTTAAACAACCTCAAGGCTTTCCAAACAAACGTAACTGTAACATATCTGACGTGAACAACAACAGGCCTGAGATCTGATCAACGCTACGAGGTCCCAAAAAGGGTCCATTTATAGCCCACATACGGTCTGAAAGCACAAAAAACGATGCCATTTTGCTGCTCGTTCCATTTCAGGTTCACTTCAGCTAACTGGGCTTTGTTCATTCAAAAAGAAAAAAATGTATGTGAAAATTCCCTTAAAGTGCAGGAAGTGATGATGAACATTTCTTTAAGGTTAAAGCAGTAAAGACTAAGGTTTGTTCATGATCAATAACACAGTGTTTGGCAGGAAATAAATGGTAAATGGACTGCATTTATATAGCGCTTTTCTAGTCTGGAGACCACTCAAAGCAGCTTTTACAATGTTCGCCTCACATTCACCCATTCATACATAGACAGCCGAGGTAACCACGCAAGGCCCACTTCCTTGTCAGGAGCAATTTGGGGTCAGGGTCTGCTCAGGGACGTTCTACATGGAGGAGCCAGGGATCGAAGCGGCAGCCCGTCGATCACTAGGCGATCACCTTACCACCTAAGCTACGTCGCCCGTAATACTGACCATTCACCAAACAAGCAATCAAAACAGGCAAAAAAACAGGTACCTCAGTCAGGTGTCTGGATTGTGACACCTGCTGGACAGGTAGAGAATGACAGCATCTTGACAGCAAAGGCCGCACACACAGTGTTTTCTGCAACACAGGGAATGAAGCGCTCCAAAAAAAGAAGGGAGGGGAGAGCTTTGTTATTTCCTGCATCGCCCATATGACTTATCAGCCTCCCACCTAGAATATGTCAAGTCATCCCTTTTTGTGAAGCAACAAATATCTACATACCATCTCCTGTCACACCGCCCTAAGAAGAAGCTTCAGCCGGTGCTAAGATTGTCTATCATGTTTGCTTAGACACGGAAACACTGGACAATAGAATAGATGGATTAGTTTTGGAATCAGTTCATCAAAACCCACACGGAAATACATAACCGGGAAGCAAAGCATGAAAATGATATCATCGTAGAACAGAGAACTTCTGTTGTACCTAAATGAATTTATAAAAGTACAAAAAAATACATCTTTAGCCCTTATGAGTCACAGATCCGGCCAGCATAGTGTAAATGAGAAGCCTACACCCAGACGACAATGAAAAAAAACATTGATCAACACACTAGGAGCTGCAGAAATGTTAGTCGTTAGCGTTTGAAACTCTCAGGAAACGTGTGATTGGCTGAAGTAACGACTGGTGACATGGCTAAGATAGTTAACAAGAAGAAGGAAGGAAGAAAAATTACGTAACTCGGTGAAATGACAAGACAAAGTTGATGTAAGGTACTGATTAAGGAGTGATGAAGAACTAGAGCGTAACATCGTTTTTTACTATGTCCGTTCAACTCTGTACACTTGTTCGGTATGTGTGTGTGTGTGTGTCTTTATGCTTCCTTGAATGTCATGTATCTACATTTAAAATAAACACCAGACATGTTAAACTGTAACAGATAGTCTTGACTGTTGAAACAAACCAGACCCATAGAATCCACAAAGGCTTCCCAGTGTGTGTGTGTGTGTGTGTGTGTGTGAGATCCCATTCATACCTGGTATTAAAATACGATCTGAGCTACCCGATCTCTAAGAAGTACATGTCTGATTGCCCCATTGTGTCCTGAGATCAGACAGCTCAGACCACATCCGGAAGTGGTCTCGGCCGCATGAGATCAGATGTGTGTGTGTGTGTCTGAATGCATTGCCTCCTCAGGACGCTTTGAGGGTCCGCCTACACAACTGACACCTACCGCATAAGCAGAAGTAGGTGCCAACAAGATGGTATGTGTCATCAGGAGCCCACGGAAAATGAAGCAGTAGAAGACGCAGAACACAACAAAACATAAAAAAAACCCAGCACAAGTAGAATAATATGGAAGCACAACCTGGATGGAGCACAACTGGATGATTCATATCGCAATATCGCCATATACTGTATGAGGACATAAAAAGATGGAATAATATGGTTACAGTCGGACACGGCTGCAATAGCAACGTAAGATAAAATACCTCATGACACGTTATTCGCATATAGACGAGCAGGGAAGAGAGATCTGATCACAGGACGCATTCCTGCAGACGCATTTTAATGACAGGTGTGGACAGATGGCCACCAGAGATCGCTTGGTCCAGGACGGTTGTTAAAAACGGGTTAAACGGGTCTACAGGGTATGTGTGTGTGTGTGTGTGTGTGTGTGTGTGTGTGTGTTGAAGGGAGGCATAGGGGGGTAATCATTTATCATGGGATCCTTCTTCTGGGACACAGTTTACAGTAAAAAGACGAACGTTTTTTTTTTGTTTGTTTTTACAGTCTTGTCTTACAATCATTTTTGCATCTTTTCATGTTTGTTTGTTGGCTTTGTCTTACACGCGTGTTTGCACCATTACACAGGAACGTCTGTCTGTGTTTGTACGGTAGCATAAGCTAACAGATGGAAATAGAAAAGCTGAGAAATGTAATAATCACAGTATTATTTCTGCTCCACTGAGTGAAATTTCTGCAGCTTCTGCCACTACTTCTCTGTTGGTGATTGCCAACACAGGATAGAGACATTACAGTGCTGTCATTCTTCTCCTAGCCACTCTCTCTCACACACACAGACACACATACACGCGTATACACATTCTATAGAAAAAAGACAGAACAGACTATAGAAACGCAGAAATAAAGGAAGGAAACGCTCGGCTGACAAGAACCACAGTCACCATCTTCTGCACACAACACAAATGGAATCCAGATGCTGGATGTATACTGGAGAATAGTGACAGCATCTGTCTGAAAAAGATGATAAACCATATGCGTTACAAACATGGCTGCCATTCACAACTTAATTAGCCGTTGCTTTCTGTTTAATGACTGGACTGAAAGCTGAACGTTGCCGTTGTTGTTGTTCAGCCCAACCCTGCTGCTCATAAGAAGAAAGTGATGACATCATAATCGTTGCCAATCAGCTCTTGGATCTGCACGTTGTTACAGAACCTTTCTGAACGACGATTAAGTAGACGAACAGATGGATTGAACGGCGATGCTTGTGGCAAATAATCTGCATCGTTAAATACATTATAATGCCTTTGAGACATGGAAAAATGGACTGCGCAAATCAACATAAATCACAAAAAGGCCAATGTCTGATTATATATTAAAAAAAAAAACACAAAAAAACACTACCATGCCAGTTGGATAGGAATCAACTGGAACTGCTCCAAAAATTGTCCATAAATTCCACGCTGATTAGATTAAATCAAGAGGATTTTAAACTATCTCAGTCCACTTTCCAAGCAAAGGAGCAACCTGGGGACTGCTGATGTGTGGGGGTGGGGACAGGGGCTGAGATCAGGGTTTTTTCTTACCCATTAGTGAGATTTCTGGACGTGGTGAGTGGCACACAGTCTGTGTATTATTGTGAGTACAGCGGTGGACAGGGACTGTCTAATCTCATTTTCTGGCTCCAGCCCAGCCCTGTACTTATTCTGCAAGTGTGCCAGTGTGGCAAATCCACTCTAGATAAAAAACATGACACATGACCGGACGCCCAGGACTTCACTTCACAGGGTTGCGGTTCATACATGTACCTCTTGACAGGGTCAGTGGATATTTCAATCAGCTGGTCCTCCTCTGCAGTGGGTAAGGTTGACCCTGCTGCTGCATCAGCACTGAACTGGAGCAGGATCCGTTTGATGTCACTGCTCCGCTCGTCAGATTTAGAGAAGTACTTTTGGAATTGACGCCAAAGCTTCCTCAAAAGGTCACAGATAATGTCTTTAATGTCAGCGCTGTCACTGTCGAGCTATTTGTAAGTGTAAGGGGTAAATCACCGTGACTAAATGGTATTGATTTGATTATTTTCAAACAGCAAATGAAAAATAAAAATTGAGGTTATTTGGTCTTCTGCACTCTCTCGCAATCTAGTGAGTATTGATATCATAAATACTATAAAAACAGAATTTTGTAATGGTGGTTGCGCAGGAAATCTCATGGATTATACGTCCATCCATCCATGATCTATGGCAGTTATCCATGTCAGTCATAGGGCAAAAACCCTGAACAGATCACCAGTCTAATGCAAGGCTGACACATAGAGACACTCCCATTCACGCCTATGGGTAATTTAGATGTTCCAATGCACCTAACCTGCATGTCTTTGGATGTGGGAGAAACCTGGAGCACCAAGAGGAAAATCCACGCAGACGCGGGGAGAACATGCAAAATCCACACAGAAAGGGACTTGAACCCAGGACCTCTCTTGCTGAACAGTGGTAAGGGCCAAGATACTGTGTCTTCTGGGTCAGGCATATACATATCATAAATTACAGCGATCTGTGCCGATTTGATAATGTTTGATAAACCGTTTTATGTCTGGCTGACTGACATCGAACTTCATTTGGCAAAAGCACAAAAACAAAAAAAAATAGAAAAAAATATATAGATCTTGAGAAAAGTAGACTGTAAGAAGAATAAAGAATGTGAAAACATATTCATGAAGACCACATTTAAATGACAGCCAGATTTCACTCTCAATTTTCCTGAGATTATTGTATGTTGCCGAAAGAGCCCAATCCAAATGCTGCTCTGTAACTTTTGGGTGGATTTGCTGTATCTGAGCTAATCTGTCAACTATACAAGGTGTTTTTTTGGAAAGGCTCCATCCAAAACCTCCCAAACATGTGAGTGCAGCTTTAAGACCTTTAAACTGCAGGGTAAAGTTGTTTGGACTTGCTCCAGATTCTGTCTCTTTAAAACCACCTGGGAGGCCCTGAGCTGTAATCTGAAAAAGTCAACAATTAACACGAAGCAGAGAATTGAGTCCAAATCCTGTTTGAGGATTTACGGGAGACAGCGGGACGCAGGAGACAAAGAGTGTGAGACTTGCCACACGGCGAGAGCCCATATGATACGACCATAATCCTTGCCGCAAACACACACACACAACGTCATGGGGCGGTGTGATGTTTCGGGTACTGGGGGTACGACGTGGATGTACAGATTGCGGCGGTGATAATTATACAGTTAGACAGGTTCAGCAGTTCTTTACGTTTTCTTTCTAGGCATGTCGGTGCATAATTGCACGCGGATCAACTCTTTGACTTTCAAGATAATCGCTGTCAGCTGCCGAGTACACACTGTATGTAAAACGACAGAACACGCTTTCTTTAAAGCCATTCGGAAACAGCCCGTTTAGTCCCTTGAATTATTGAGAAACCGCTCTTGACAGATCATCCCACGCACTTGCCTGTAGAATACAACCCTGGCAAAAAAAAAAAGACACTAATCACAAATGAGAGTAGCGTTGCATTTTACAGCAGCCTTTAGTGTTTTTCCCAGTGGTAAGCATCTCAACATAACATATTCCACACGTTTACCGGCCGTGGGGAGCCACACATACACCGTCCATTAAAACTACAGCTTTAAATACAGAGTTAAGCAGGCCCTTATTTGAAGTTTGCCTATAGTACACATGGGTATCATAGAAGTGTAGATACACACACACACAGGCAAGGTACCCAAAGTAAGTATTCTACCCGAGACCACTCTAGGCCAGCTATAATAGCTCAATTATCTCTCAGGAAAAAGGGTACCACAGACTTAAGTCCCGCATATGTTTCCAAATCCATAATCCATAACAGTGCACAACATTCATGGTGGTCTTTTGCCAGCTGTTCTATAGAAACACTGAGGCAGTGTCAAAGGACTGAGCAGCCTAAACATCACTGCTGTTCAACCAGCAACCTGGCAGCAAGGAATTGCTGCTAAATCTCATTTGGAGCTTAATTTCCCTTTTTTTGGTATTTGCCAATACGATGATGTCTTTTTATTAGGTGTGTTGCGTCTCTCTCGTGCCTGTCAGTCAAATTTAGTCGTCTGTGACAGTGGCTTCAGTGACTGGCTTCAGGCTACGTCATCTTATAGCTCTTATTTTGAAATTGTGTTTCCTGTTATGGATGTTGTCCAAAAAAAAACAGACAGGCAACCAGGTTCATGGAACAATGAGTTAATTAGTAAGTGACATAATCTGAGAAAGGCACCAATCCATCACACGCAGATTTCTACCTGGTTAAATACATGGACTGTATGTAGACCAGGACGTGCTGTGACAGAGTGAAAGTATAATGCAAAACATAAATAATTCAATGATGGGACCCATGTCCTCCTCCCAGTAGGACCTGCCTGGTAAATCCCCCAAGGGAGACGTCCAAGAGACATCAGACTTAAATTTAAATGAGCGGCAGTTCCACTCCCAGCTTCCTCCTGACGAATCAGTTCCTTACTGTGGTCCTCTGGTTGATTCCTGACAATGAGAAAACTCATTCCGGCCTCTGGGATCCACAGTCTGATTCATTAGGTCACTGCCCCAGAGCTCAAGGTCCAATTCAGTGCCATGATTGACACGTTGACCCCGTTTAATGCAGTCGTAGGATATG
The DNA here is from genome assembly GCA_900303265.1 of Brotula barbata. NCBI lineage: Eukaryota > Metazoa > Chordata > Actinopteri > Ophidiiformes > Ophidiidae > Brotula > Brotula barbata. Next base: position 13,918 of record OMNV01009012.1, read on the forward strand.
GGTGTAATATGACTGAATGTCCCTTGTATTATCCGTCATTGATGTCTCCGAGCCTGATGTCTCCTCTGTCCTGGCTGAATGACAGCGTCCATGACCCTGTGGAAACTCCGCTGACCCTCACAAACACACACATGCACACACAAACACAGACACACAAATGCAAATTTAATCAGATAAGTATCTTGGCTTGAGCTCTGTCAGGTTACCGTCACCCGGCCACTCATCTCTTACTCACACATACACACACACACACACACACACAGGCAGACAAACAGACAGAAAAGTACACAGATACTTGGACACAAACACAGTACAGTACACAAACACTTTCACACACATGCAGATTACACTCCATCAGATAACTATCTTGTCTCCCGTCCTTCTCACACCAATTTGTATGATGCATGTTATATATTTTGGACTGCGTCATTTAAAATAATCAATAATTACCCAACCGTTTAGTTTGAATTACAGTGTTGAGTATAAAAGTCGTCTCTATTTTTTGGGATAGTGCCACTTTTATTGGATATTCTATTAAGATTAATTAAATAAGGTCAAGGACAGTTATCCTGGCGCTCGTACATATTTCTGTCCATTTGTTATCTTGCATACTTTCCATGACTGCTGACCTTTTCCCAAGCTGTAATATTTGACATTTCTGAACGCCTCCCGTCTTCCTTCCCTCCAGTTTCTGCTTTCTGTTCATCTCCCTTGATATAAAAACTTTCTGAAACTGATCAGCCTGACATTTTCACGTCCTACATCAATATGTTATTATATACGAGTTACTGATGCGCGGTGCCGTTCAAAAAGTCAATTCTTGCGAAAAGCCCAGCCTGTTACCGCCGCATGTGTTCTCGATGACTGCGGCGGCGGAAATGTAAAAATGTGATTTTAGAGCTCTGACATCAGCACATGACAGCACCAACTGTGATCATTTATAAGTCAGCGTGTGCTCTCTCATACTTTCCCACAATAATAAAACGCGACATAAAATAAAACATAAAACGCCGTAAAATTCATATCCTGTCTCACTCAATTGTAAATAAAAGTATGATGTTAATACCTTAAAAAAATAATCAAAAAAACATTGAAAGTTAGAGCTATGTTGCTAGTATTTAATATATATGCATTGCTACCGATGTGTGTGTGTGTGTATTCTTTCATCTGTACATGAAGCTCCACAGTCACATTCCCTGGTATGCGAACTAACCAAACTTGAGATCCAAATAATGACCTTCATTACTGTAATTTCAAATAATTCTCCTCCATTTTAGGCCACATGACTACCAATAAACACCTCAATTATGGCCTGTCCAGCTTACGGGCAGCAGCTAACCACATGAGTCCTCTTACAAATCTGTCATTGGTCCTATGGATGTAGCTGAGGAGGTCTACATTGGGGAAGTCAGAGTGTATGGAGGAGTGTGTTTTCACTTCCTGGAATCATAACCTTGTATATCATATTGCTACAAAACTACATTTTTCTAGTTTGACGTCTACGTCCTTTTCTGCGGAACGGTTTGTGTCATTTATGTCTTATGAATGAATGTTGTTCTCACATGTGCAGTCATTCACGTAACACTGGTAGGATTTTCCTTGGAAAAATCCTCACAGTTCCTCAGAAACCACACACGTTGACCTTGTTGCATCACAAACTAATTCCAGCAGCTTGTCCAGTTATCTTGGACAACTCAGACCAGTTCATGAAATCTAAAACACAGTATCTAGAGCACAGCCTGTGTATACTCCAACTTACATATTGCTACCAGTTGAAGGAGTAAGTCCTTTAAATTCCTTTGAATCTGTTGTTTTATAGGCTCACACTGGAGACAGCGCCTGCTTATTTCTTGTTCTACTGAGCTCATTCTGGCTTATCACCTGCTATCTTTTTTTTTTCTAGACCTCTGGAGCATATGCAGTCATAATAACTTAATACTCATACGCAGTTTGTCTGCAAAATTGTATTTATTACATTTCAAAGTCAGGTTTTATTCTGTATTCCAGATCATATTAATCATTTATGCTACTTGTATACTACGTATTTAATCATGTTGAAAAAGCATAAACTGTAACAGGGTTTAACTCCAGAAATGTTATTCATAACACATTACATATACCTTAATACTGCACGGGTCATATAAAGTAGCTTATAAATGGTCAAATCATAAGTGCCTCCAGGATATTGCGAATTAATGCAAAATCAAGCAAAATCTGCAATATTGCAGTTTTGCTAAATCCCCACGATAAAATCCAAAGTCTAGAGCGGTAGCAGCATGGTGATCCATTTAGTGAACAAATTGATTCTTTGATGAAACAATATCTTCACTATGTGCAACTTGGTTTCATCTATAAGTCCATTCGTAAACTTATCAATTTGTTTGCCTGGCTGGTCCCCACAAACACCAATTATCTTAGAGCTAAACCAACCAACGTGTCATTGTGCAACCAGGTGAAAATAGCACAGAAATTACACAAAATTTATCTCCTCAACAGTTTCCCTTTTCACTTTCCGTCAATTCCTGCAATTTTACCGCAAAATTAGACAATTTTTAAGAGAAACTGCTGCAAAATCAAGCATTCATGATTGTAACGATAACAAAAAAAAACTCTGCTTACTGCTGTGGTGAGAAGGAACATGTGATGATACAGACAAGTCAGTGTGAACAGCCGTTCAAGATGACAGGGCACGACACGAGCACCGACCTTTACCTGAGGAAATTAAAGGGAAAACTAGCTTTTTGAGCACCTCAGCGGAGGCAAGGAAACAAGTTTCAGCCCTGACACACACACTCGCACGTCGCTGATTAGCTTTTCTGCGATTCCCGACAGTTTGAACAGTTGATGCTCTGCTCAGCCTCACTGCAGTGGCATCGGCAGCGGTAATCTGTGAGGTAATTTGGGTTACGTAACAGAAGTCCACCAGATGAGATTTATTAGCCAAAATGCTCCCTTCCTTTTACCTCCACATGTGTACACACACTGCCTACTGAGATTTTCACCCACAACCACACATGCATGAAGACATAGCTCTCTGTCTTTGTCACACACACACACACACATACACACACACAAACATACAGGCACACAGGAAAAGTAAACATCCCAAAGTGTACTATGAAAGGAGGCTTGTGTTTTGACCTTATTTTTCACCACATTCAGACTCTCAGTAGCAAAAACAAACCAGCAGTCATGGAAACAAGTCGGCTATGAACATAAAGGGACAATCCACCTTAAAAAAAAATCTAGCTTTCCATATTATTATTATTCTGGAATGGCAAAAGTTGAGTGATATGCTACCCTACTGATTCCTGTAGGGACATTTTATTTCTTTCTCTCTTCCGCGGAGCTTAAACGGAGCCCTGGAGGTGACAGGGATGAAGGTTTCTGTTTGATCATTCTGGTTTGATTTTCATAACATGAGGTGTCATAAAAGTAGAATGGTTGGTGATATCTTTGACGCTGCTCAATACCAAGTGTATATAGGAACATGAGAATGTTTGTAGACTCACAGCAAGATGTTTGAGGGATGTTGCTGGGAGGATCCTATCTTGTAAAGTGGGAAGATTTAACATGAACCATCTCCAGGTTTTATTCAGCAACTTTAATTCAGTAAACCTTCTACTTGGGCGTTTTGGTAAGTCAGATTTGTTGTGATCTATGTTTTATTTACATTACATAAGTTAATGATATTCTCTTTTCGTGTACAAAACAGCGAGACAGAAAGGCATATCGCGTCAATCAATGCAAATTGAAAGAACGAGTGTGTAGCCTGTTTATGTAACTCTACACACTTGCAGTTGTAGTTCTATACACTTGTAGTACTTGGATTTCATTTCACCTCGCCTGATTTTTGCTGCATTCTGAACGTTAGAATTAAATAAAAACATGGCTGAACCTAAGAATGTGGCAAGTGAGAGCTTATATTGTGTTATAGTGTAGTATTCAATAAATCGTATATCAATTTCTCAAGCCACTTATAATCTAACAAGTACAACTTATTTGGAGCATCAGCAAGCCACATATGACGATCAAAATCTGAGAACGATTTCAATTGCAGTTGTCCAAGTCCATCGCCTATTTACAGCCCTGAGAACCACAGCAAGGCTGCGGACGGAGCTGAGTCGAATCGGAAAACAGATGTTTTGCTTTGCGCCAGGTGTGAGTCGATTTAATTGGAATGAACCACAGATATGTGAAAACTGAAAATTCCGGTGTATTTTTAACATCACTGCAGTGCAAACAGATGGAAAACTCATCCGTCCCACAGCATCAGTAAAATTAGTATCAGTCGTGGAGCCCTGGCACTAAGGCTGAATTCATCGTGTGGTAAAATGATTGATTAGGTGTATATTGATTCTAGTTTGTGTATCTGGGTTCCCATTTAGGATGCCCTGTGTCTTTACTGTGGATAGAGTGAGTAAATACAAACCTATTTTTGCATGTCTGCCCGTTTGGGGGGACATCAGGATCCTTTGTCTGTGACTCTGATGACTTCATATCAAAATAGGAAACATGAGTAACAGCTTAAAGAGCACAGACTTGTGTCATGGTATGGAGAATAAGAAGTATAAGAAGCAAATAATTTAAATATAAAGTGCAACATTTGCCTATTAAAAACACAATAATTCATCAAATAGATACAAATACACCCAATTTATGAACAAAAAGACATAAAATGTAACCAATTTTTTATTTTTTTTTGTCGGTCTGACTGATCCCTCACCTGTCAGACGTTACGTTACAGTTGTGCTTCAACACGCCAGATGAAACCTAGACGATGAAAGCTATAAAGGATTATTTGCGAGGCCTCCTGTTGCGACGAAGTTCGGTTCTTTCTCCGTACTTGTGTTATCTGCGCTTACTTCTGTACTTCTGAACACTTGACTGTGTGCGTTCAAACTTTCATAAAAGGACAGAAGCATGTGTGTGTCTGCCTGTCGCCGTCCACATCTACGCCTGCACAATGGCAGACACAGCACTTGTAAGCAGCTTTTTCCTCCACCCCTCGCTGTGAATTCCTTACATTCACAAGACCTGAGGGCAACTCCAAATGAGAGCGCTTTGCAGAAGTGTGTTATGTTTCCCCTGCTCTCCTTTTTACAATACTCTCCTGTGCGTTTCAGAAGTGTGTGTGTGTGTGTGTGTGTGTGTGTGTGTGTACCTCTAAACCCACGGCTTCTTTTCTTAAAGTGCTGTTAGACGGAGTGTAAATAAGTGTAATGCAGTCACAGAGCTCCAACGCAGCCGTAAATAACATGTGGTAAAAGGTGGCGAGGGTGGGAGTGCGGTAAATGTATGGCTTTTATAGATACGACTCCCATGTGCAAAAATATGCATGTAAGCCAAGCCACAAGGACACATACGGACACAAACAGCCACATGTATCCACGGAGAGCACCCATTACCCAGCACACACACGTGAATTGCATAAGAGAGGCCAAATGTGTGTGTATGCGTGTGTTGAGGTTGAGGATCCTCCCTCACATCGTGGCTGTGGAGGTACTGCAGGTACGAGGCGGGAAAAAATTACCCAGTCCAATCCAGTACTCCATTTCCCCTGTTTTTCCCTAATAACTGATCCTCTATTTCTCTCCCTGCCTTCTTCTTTTATCCTTATCCCTTATCCCCTTTCTAGAAATCCTTGGTCCTTCATAAAAACCCTCAACAACCAATGAACTGAACTAACAGTTTACACCGATTTTGTTATCAGTATAAAGTTACTGCACAAAGATCTGACACAAGCGAAACCTGACTTTTTGAGACTGGAGCATTATCAACATACAGTGGATATCATATACTGTACACACGTCAGAAGGTAAAGGCATGTGAAGGAGGCAGCAGATTAAAAATGTCCTGTGCTGAGGAAACCCGGTCCACTTGAAGTGGACCGGGACTCAGCAGAATGCCGGCACCTCTCCGCGTGGCTGATTAGAGTAGTGGGAGAGTGGGCGATGAATGAGGCTGACCTTTTGCAGATTTAAAACCTGGACTTCATTTCCTAGAGTGCACTGAGCGACACAGAATGGGCTCGTAATGTGTGGTTCCTTCAGATCGTTTGGGAGGCATCTCAAATATTTATTTTGCTGTTGCTCGGGCCAAATGAATGTGATAAAAAAAATGTGAAAAATGAAACTGCACGTGTTGCAATGTCACCCTGGCAACAGAAGAAGAGAAACAACAACGGACTGTGAGCTGAGAACGATGACATAACAATCGGTCAAGGATAATAAAACTTCCAACTGAATCATAAAAGACAAAACGCTGGGGTGCGGCGTAGCAAACCGACTTTCTGAGCTAGGATATTTTACTCCGCCTCGCTCTGCCTTTTCCTAGAAATCCAAACGGGCAATTAATCACTTCTGACAAACAGGTCCAGGCCTCACCTCTCATTATGTCTAAGATAATTTTCCATGTGTCATCGGTATGATTGGGCTTCCCTTTTCCTCCAAACTCTTCGTGATATTTTCCCTTTGGTCTGTTTGTAACTCATTACATTACATATCAGGTGACTGTTATGAAAGGAGACAAAAACCATGTTACGGTAATGGACTGAGTAAATTAACATGGAGCGTTAAAGAAAATAATCTACCGTGGAGCGCATGAATAATGGCGGCTGGAGTGGATAATGTCAACAATGTGTCGAATATAGTCGAGGGCTTTGTACAGGTTTTTTTTCTTTTGTCACTTAGATCCCACTGTGATCATTAATCTATTTTCATACTTATTTTACCTATAATCATTTGTTTCAAGAAGGCAATGCAAACTTAAATGGAAGAGCCACAGAGTGAAGAAAAAATAGAAGAAGAAAATAAGACTTGGCTCTATCAGAAACACTTTAGGTGGTGTTGATGTTAAGGTTCCTTAATTACAGCAACACACACCTCACACTTTAAGGGGTTCACGGAGGACATGACGACTTCTGTTTTGACAGTGACAGTGACAGGTAATGCAGGACACCTGTGTTGGCACACAAACATGCCTGTGCATGCAAACACACTCATGCACACAGACATTCAAAGTGCACAGAAGTTTTCACATGAAGATGTTCCCAAGCACACACACGTGTACAGACGATTACCCACAATGCTCCCTGCCGGCGTGTGTGTCTCTGCAGCTATTGTTAAAGTTAGATTTATAGTGATCGCTGACATGAAGAGGCATGTGCAAACATTTACACGTGACGTTACACTGTAGTAATTACATGCACGCGGTATTTCAGTGCCTTTCAAGTAGAGTTGCCGATTCATTTGCGAGACAGTGTGTGGAGCCGTGACATCACACTTGGTTCCTTTTTCCATATTGTGCGTAAACAAACACGATGTAGTTGAGTTGTTTATCGATTTGAAGCTGTGGTTGAATTTAATGTTAGAACTTAACTGGTCTTAATTAGGTTGTCCACGCTAGCATCGCATTCAAAGCATTAGTTCATTACTTTGTCATTTATAAAGCATCAATATTTACACTCCATATTCTGAGAGCTTCTTATTGTTTGTTCACTTGTGTAATAAGCCATTAATAGGCATAATGGGTTATCCTACCTATTAACACTGGTAAGCCACTGGTAATAGACAGTTTGAGAGCTTGTTAAAGTGAGGTTAACGTGACATAAATATAATAATTCGGATTCATAGGCAACAACGTAGGTTCGGTAGAATATTTCATTTCTGTGCTAAGTTTAAAAGTTTTATTTTGCTCATGATCAAAGTAAGTAATTGCTAGCGAGGGGTTTGGTCACATAGGTCAGCGTACGATCACAATTTCGTTCATGCTAACTAGCTATATAGCTAATCGGCAACAACATACTTTAATACATAAACAGTTTTTCATTTTAACAAGACAAATAACAAATGACTCGATTACCCACATGGCCAAATAATCTTATTACTCTAAATTCAACTGCATATATGTCCTTTACTAGTCAAATGATGTGTTATGGTATTTTCCTGAAGATGGAATATTCCTTTATTCTGTGAATGTACATTTACATTTGGGCATTTTTAGCTTCCTACACTCACAGCCGAGGTTAATGATTGAGAGTTATTTTGACCAAGGGTTGCGAGCAGAGCGTGTACATAAACGACCTATTGTGACGTGCCAGACGGCAGGACCTGCAGACGAGGATCAAAGCAATACAAATGTGCATACAGAAAGAAAATGTCAACATGAAAATAAAGCCAAATCACATTCATCCCATTTTAGCCAATTTAGAAATCTGCACACATTTTCGATCCTAAAATGAGGTCAGCCTACTACTATTTACATATTTTTAAAATATATTTTAATCTCTCTATCTGTACATATACTGCACATATTTTCCTCTATCTTATTGTTACTGTTTATTTTTATTACTGTACCTTCCTATACGTTACTTCTTGCACAGTTACTGAGCCACCACAAGCACTTCTGGACATGTGACAAATAAAGTTCATTTGAACCCTTCGAGATGTGGAAAGACACAACATCAGATGTTAAAAATCTTTTTTTTTAACTAACCAAACTGGAGGCAATGGCCAGAACAGTGCTTACCAGGCTTGTTTTGCAGCTTGTCTGTGTGTGGGGTGACAGGGAACACACACTCTTTGTCAGACCATAGTCTGGTGTGGTGCTTCAAGTTGGTCCTGTTTTGTCATTTGGGTGATTTAATTAAACTCTGTTAGAGTGTCTTGTATTCGGTTATTTACTTGAAATACTTACTTTGCGTGTATCTGTGTATCCTCTTTGGCTTTGCTTATCAAGAGTAGCATTTGGTACATCCATCAGCACGATCTACTAAAAATGACGTGAATATTCTGGTGAATAGTTATGTCATTACAACAGCACTAATTCCTCTTTTTCAGATTCATTTGTTCAAAGCGTTTGAGTGTGGTTAGCATAATCCTTCAGTATAACACATAAGAATGATTACAGCAAGATATATCTAATAATGCTTCTTTACCCTGTGAAACCACATCAAGTTTATTCCTGGTGAGTGCAGTGTAGATGTTGTTTGATTTGCATGTTGTTTGTGCAAAAATTTAATCTAGATCTTCTTTGATTTCCCTCAATATCCCTACCATGTGTAATAAAAACAGAAAATGTGTGAATAACAGATGGGTTGGAATATACTGTATTTCTGTCATTCATTATAGACTTTTATAAACAAAGGACACATTTTTACATAGCAAAGAAAACAAATAAGTCATTTAAATACTATACATTTTCACTATTTTGACTATTTTTTTGGAATTTCCATTGGCCTAAATTTTTTTCAGACACCAAACTATGGTATAATTCTTTCAAAACTGAATGACAATGATTTTTTTTAACAGAGAAAACCTGACCTGTCTGACCTGCAGCAGTTTGTTGTGATCATTTGAATGATTCCGTGTGAAATGGTTGTAGTTACCTACTGACTTTGATCAAACTCACACAGTTAAATAACCTAAACCTACAGTAGCCTTCACTGGCTTAAAGTAAAACTACAAATTCAGTTCCCCCGATCCACTATAGGATGTCAAACACTTTGAAAATCTTTAGCCGGGGTCTGGTGGTCACGCTTCAATCCCAACCTCATGAACGCCTGGCCTCTCTGGCCCTCTGCACACTGACTCTCACAGAGCTAAAGATGATTTTAATGAAGCAGAACAAACCAGCAGAGAAGGATGAAGAGAGCTGGGGAAAGAAAAAAGAAAATGATTGATTTCTCCTCTCTACACCGACTTCGCTGTTTAATGGCCGAAACCTGAAACATATGGTAATGTAAAAAGATACAAGGAAAAAAAACCCCATTAACATGGGATTATGAAATGAGTGTAAAAGCCGTAAGAGCGTCCATATCATTAAATAATTGTTCAATAAGCGTTGAGAGAAAGCAAGCGAGAGAGAGAGATGAATATATATACATACATATACAGTATATATGACAAAAGCAGAGGGGGGTGTCTGAAGGTGAAGAGTGTTTTTGTTTCTCCAAGGTGATATGCAGGCTTGTTAGGTGGCCTGAGGGGGTGAATGCCTGGTCCAACAGTTCACTACTATGCATACTGACAACGCTTCTATTCCCCTTTAAGTTCAAACTACAAAATTCAGAGATTTTTCCCCACACCCAGCAGGTGTGCATCAATCATGTCACAGCCAAACTATCACCATGCTCAGCTGTGCTTCATCCACAATGTATGTTGGATTACCGAGCAAAACAGCAGTTGTACATACGTAAGAGAGCAGCTTCCTTTGTTGCAAGGGCTATTTTTTTATTAGGAAGACATTGCAGCAACTCCATGACTTTGTCCAAAAACAGCATCATGGCTACAGTGTGAGTAGGAGTGTCAGATTTAGAAAAATTTATTTATCACTGAAGGGCAATAGCAAAGCAATTACACAGACAGTTATACGACCTCATCTTTCAAAAACAGCAAATATTAAAGTGTCAAATGCAGTGCAATAGTAAGAAAATGTATAAAACATAGATAACAGAATGCATCATTCAGTGGATGAACGGAGTGTCATTAAAGAGAGAAATATACGAGGGGGTTATCAGTAATATTAACCCCTGCTACAGCCTGAACATCCTGAGGCTAAAGTCGTGAAACAAGTGAACACTGATCACGATCCAGTCTCACCAGTTCTCACTGCGTTTACCTAATCAGTCAGAATATGCTGACTGTTAACTGCTCCGTATATAAAAAGAGCTATGTAAGCAATAAATACCATCTCAATCAACAGGTGCACTGCACTCCTGTATGAAAGCAGAACGCCTAAACACACACACACACACACACACACACGGGCAGGAACAAGTTGCAACTTGGTGCATCCCATTTAAAATCATTTGTAAATAAAGTTCATCTCATCTCACATGGAACTAGAGACTAAAAATAGCTTCTATGTGTTAATGGTACCAAACTTTTTTTTTGGATTATTAACATTTGTACGTACACATGCGCACAATTTTTGCTAACTATGACCATGAACCGTCACCAGATTGATGATGGGTTGTCTCTGTCGGGATTGAGAGAGCAGTCAAAGTAACCCAGCAGCACACAAGCTATAGCATAATGATACGAGTGGAAAACATTGGTGCACAAAAACCAGTGAGATAGCCTCAAAAGTAAAAAAAAAAAAAGGATTGTCACAGTACCCGTGTGTCTCACGTATCTGGGAGACGAGGAATCAACAGCAACATAGATATATGAATGATGATCCCTGGACTAGATCACCATTGGACTCATCCACTCTGGCTTAAGTGGTTGCCGTTTGCCTAGCGGTCCCAGCTGCCGCTCATTGCCTGATTGTCTGTTGATAAGGTGGTGGATCATCATCATCATGGAATGTGCACACAGAGGAAGGCCTTGTGCCGACACATTTACGCCTGAGGTATCCTCATTTGAAATAAGCCAAGTAAAGAAGAAAGAGGATGAATTCACTTTTAAAGCCTTGGTGCATACAAATCACAGCAACTTTTACAAGGTGCTGATTTACAGCCACACGAGAGATGTTATCAACCACTGGATGACTGGAATTTCCTTCAGGATTAATAAAGTATCTATCTATCTATATCTAATAAATAAAATTGTGAAAAGTAGGGTCTTATTTTTTAGCAATTGTGTTTGTCTTTTATGCAAAAATGAGTGAAATGGCGCTTGTCCATCCAACATATTAGGGGATTGGGATTTTGACAACACAAGCACTTACCTGTAAATCTTCTTCCTCTGTGCTCTTGTCTAACGTAGCCAGCAATGACATCAGCCACTCTCTTCTACCGACTCAAACTACTTACAGCAACATCTGTTCAAGCTGTTTCGATTATTGTTATGACTGAAATTTTTATTTATTTATATATTTATGGGAGTGTTGCTATGTTTTCTTCCCCCCGGGCACTGCTTTGTTTAGGATTGGTTCCAGATTCCAATAAATGTCAGATCGTCTTGCTTTGTTTTGCACCAAAATGGGGATGTTTTTGAAATATGAAGTTGTCTAGTGTCCCTGTGTTTCCTGACCCACTGGATAGTACCCAGCCCAAAAATGGTCAATTATCCCGAGTTCCAAAATGTGCCCTGGTTTCTTGGAATTCTTGAAAAGACTCTGGCATTGCAAAAAGTGTGATTACTCACATGTTTGCCAAAAATTACACCCAAACCAAATGATCATCAGCTTGCTCCTTTGATTCTCTCGCTGTGGGGAAAATGCATAAGTCAGCTGTGAGAATGTCGCAGCCGGATCAATGATTCCATCCTCAGGAATATATGTTGGACGCACAGAGTACTGCGTGGTGCGGTATCCTGGGGGAATTATGTAAGACACGAGGGGTCACTCAGAAACGTGTTGTTGCCCCGGAGAGAGGAGTGCATGCCCTCCTGCTGTCAGAAATACTGGCTCTCAGTTGGCTCGTTAGCTTTCCTGAGAAACAAGAGAAGTTGTTGCTGCGGAGTGTGTGAGTGTGTGTGTGTGTGTCTCTTTGCACTTATATGTACTAATGTGAACTGTGTAGTGGTCTGCTCACTCGCATATACCTGGAATAGAAGTAGGTGTGAGGAAGTTGTTTCATATATCGCACTCTGTGCATCTGTTAGCATGTGTGTGTGTGTGTGTGTGAGTGCGAGGGTCTGCATGCATTTGTCTGCATGCCAGTTACCAGTCCCATTGTTACGGTCTGAAATGAACTGTGCTGGCATTTTGCTCCACCCAGGAGACCCATCATAGCCCTGTGTGTGTGTGTGTGTGTGTGTGGGTGTGTGTGTGTGTTAGCCGTGTTTGTCCATTATTATGCTGCAATGTAAAAGAACATTGTGTGCCTGAGATCATCCACCATATGGAAAACACTTTTCTTGTGCTATGGTTCTTTATGGTATCATGAAAGACAAATATCAGATGTGCTTTTAAATGAGATATGTCCAGCGAAGTGCTATCAAAAACACATGTTGCATTCTTTGTCTCCATAAATACTTTTTTTCCCCCAACATTATTACAGTATTAGACACGATGGGTTATTTTATGGATCAATTTTACTGAGCTATCTTCATTCTTGTGTTGCTGTAAACATAACAATAACAATGATCCAGATAAGAACAAGAAAATTGGCGTTTTGATTGTGACACAGGCATAAGAAACACTGGCGACATCAAAACCATGGATAGAAATTGACTGGAATCCCGCCAAGCTTGATCATCTTCCTGTGGAAACCTGAGCCAATACTGGCTTGTCGTGACAAATGCTGATATTGCTGCCCCCATGGTTTGTGAAGGAAACGTGTAACGTTGTAAAAAGGCACACATGGCAGCCATGTACTTAATGTCAAGTGGAATCCTGGCTGATGATACATCTACTTTTATTTTTCTTTCACTTGCTCACACAGGAGCGAGCGAGAGAGAGAGAGCGACAGCAACAGAGAGAGAGAGAGAGAGAGAGAGAGAGTCATTTCATAACAGCTATGTGAACCCACATGTCAAAGCAGCACATGGAACATTGTAATTTGCCGAAGGGTAATTTGCTGTCCGACCTTCAGACGTGTGTACAGTATCTGTTTCTCCTGCTCCAACACATTGACACTGTGAAGAGTACACAAAGAAAACATCACTCGGCAACTCCTGAGGAACTAAACAAAGGCAACGACATCAACTGTGTTTGTTTGTCTGTCTTTTATAATCCATAATAAGAATATTGAAATGTAAATCTTTGCTCATTTTGCAATAAAAGAGCAACAATTCCGTCTTTCAAACTGATCTGCTTTGAATTCCTTTGGCTCGCTTCACGCGTGAGGAATGCGAAGCACTCAGTAACAGTCTGATAGTTTATATTGCATTTATTGTCTCCTGTTTAAGCCATCAGAGCACTGAGGATCAGATGTCGATTCCCCCACTGTAGCGCAGCAGAGAGGTTTTTGTGTCTTTGTGACCCTGGGAGCTAAACTGTGGGGGCATTAGCTCCTGGTAGAGTCTCCCAAAGCAAATTGGTCCCAGCTGAGGGGCCAGATGAAGAGCGATTAGAATCCCTGCTCACGTTCAAGAATAGAGGTCCACCGTGCTACTTTTTTGTTCCGAAATACTTTTTTTACAAACATACTATAACAGAAACCGATGGGATCTTCCACGATCGGCTCGATTTGCTGATGTGATGTAGGAGGTCTGAAAAGGGTTTCTCCAACATTTAACAGTATTGCTAGCATGTAGCTAGCAGCTAGCTGGAATGGTTAATCCTGTCAGTTTCGCTCTGAATGTAGTTACATAATTTACATCCTGACCATGTTTCCTTCAGCCAAATACAACTACATAGCACTCATAGCGCTATAAATCAGGGTTTTTATCAGTCAATCAAGCCATCGAATATCATAGCACTACCAAAACTCGACTCCTTCTACTCATCTAATTTCAGAATATACACTTTGGGTGTAAACTCTTTTGGTAATATTTTGTCTCAGGAGTCCCTTATAGCCTGGTCTTACACTTTTAGTACATTATTTCCAAACAATCAACGTTTAGGCATCCTCTGGAATTTGCACAGACTTCAACACAAAGAGAGCCTCATTCCCAAACCTGAGAAAAGCAGCCAGCAGTGCCGAAGTGTAACTCAGATCCAGATGTGTTGAATTAAATCCTCCTGTTGCATCCCAGAATGCCTCTAGGAGTCGGCCGACCCATAAATCAACATGATCTACATCCATAACAAACAGCACGCAGACAGACGCAGGCCTCGCTTGTGCTGTTAGCTGCTACCTCTATGCTTATACACAATGACTCAGCAAACACGCTCCGAGCCAGAAAAGATCCAAAGTTACTCTTAAATAAGCTGTGAAGTGCGGTGTGGGCTCGGAGCATGAACGGAGAAAAACTTAGAGATTGAGTGAAGGACGAGCGCAGAATGGGACTATAATTTCCATGCTGATTTGCCATATGGAATAAATCTTACACTGACATTCCTCACGTTTCCCAGCTTTATGTTCCTTGTGCAACTTTACGGGAAACAGATTTTTTTGGTGGTCACAGAAAAGCATAAGATACCTGAAACAAACATTAGCAGCCTGCTGCAACGTGGGGCAATATCAGTGAACGGGCGATTTTATGACCACCAAACCACCAAAACTTTGCATTTATTCTCAAGTTATTTAGTAATCAGTAATCAGTAATCTATTTAATTTAAGTTGAGTTCTGGGCAGGCAACAAGCCAGTTCACGCCAACCTGGAAGAAATTCTGCATTCATTTCAACCCAAAGAAGAGATTAGTTGTGCTTTTATGATTCAAACATTAAACATTTTAGTGTACATTCTGTAAGAAGGACAACACAACAAGCTGACATGGTGCATCAGTGCAATTAAAAGCAGCACATTCAGCCTACATTGTGATAGCGTGCAGGACAAACATAGCGCTGGAGACCCACTGACTGCCGAAACAGGTCGATTAGAGGCATCGCTGACTAATCATATACTTGCTCTCATTTTATTTAGACGTATGAAAGTTTAACGCATTCCACCATACATCAATTTTACACTAAGATCTATCCCGTTGGACAAATTTTTCTACCACTCATCCAGTATCACCCAAACTACAGCTGGGCATTTTGCACATAATCGCCCCCTGAAGATGGAGTTACCAAACTAGTTTCCTTGCTAACTAGTTTCCTTGGTTTGGCCAAGTTCCAGTCTGCTGTCAGCTTTCAAATAACCATAAAAATTACACTGGCTTGCCCAATTATATCAAAATGCAAATCTCTACTTGTCGAAGAACAGAATTGCACCTCCATTGGTAAATCTTCAAATTTGCTTTTCCCACAGCAGGTCTCTGTTGAAGGATTTAAAGAGTACACGGGATATCAGAGTTCAGAATTACAATCTTTCAGAGAGACTTTTTTTCTCCATTGGGATATAATTTGGCATGTAAGTCATGACATGTTGCTATTAGGATGTGGAAGAGATATAAATGTTATTCAGTTACTATGTTATCAAAAACATCTCTCTATACACATGTAAGAGTGTCAATGGCTCTTAATTATAGGCCCATTCCGTACATATGGATGCTTGGCAATGTCAATGTCATTGTTGGAGACCAACATAAGCTTCGTTCAGTGTCAAACACAGCCCGAGTGGCCATCGGGAGCACCGCGTTGTCCGGTGGGCCGGCCGTCAGAGGTGCCCTGAATGCCAAAAAAATGAACACAAGCCAGCTTGCCAAAAATAAACGCACATGTTTACAAACTGTTTCACCGTCGTGTTGGTTTCACCGAGTGACCGACAAGTCCGACAAGTGGTTTTCTGGGAAATGCAGTTCATCGCTCGTAAGTAGCCTGCAGCCTGAATGGATAATGGTCAATGTAGCTTCCTCAACATTGTATGCTACGCTACAGGTGATACTGGGACAAAGGGTCAGGATGAAAAAAAAACAAAGTGAAAGTACAGGAAAAGCATGCATCAAAACGGACAAAAATAGCAAAAATACTCAGAGCAAGTGGATGTGAAGCTAAAAATTCACCAGGTAGCATGATTTCTCTGTTCATTCAGTAACTACTCCAAGACATCCAGCTGGATCTGGAGGTGTCAGGACTGGCTAGGCACTGGAAATGATTGTATTGATCACTGACATTCATCAAATGTATCATAAAGTCATGGACCGACCTGAAAATAGAAGATAAAGCTGGCGACTGGTGGCTGAAACTAAAAATAAATGTTGCTTTTACACAAAATAATGCATAACCAAACGTATTTCATTTAGGATTTTTTTTTTATTTGTAAATGAGTTTTAAGTAGATGAACAAAAAGCCAAAAATGTTTTTTCTTGTGTTTACTGAGCACATTCAAAATAGAATCATCACATTTCATAATAAATGATGCTGTAAAATTTGAAGGCATATCAAGAATATCAACCACATCTTTACAATATATATTGAATTATCATGTTATGTACACTCTTTACATATTTGTAAAAAATTTCACAATCACTGAAATCACTAGAAGAATATTCATGTTCTTCTTTTTTGAATGCATATACAATATTTACATACATTCAGGGGTTGACGTACATCACCCGGTTCTTCTGTTTGTATGGAAGGAATGATGACACACACTTCCTCCATACGCTGTCTATCTCTCGTGCTGTTCACCTAACAGACTCGTGGTTCGTCAGTCATTTTCGGTTTCAGCAAATCCAGTCCAAAAAGTAACTTTCCTCGGACGATCTCAGTAATGATTGTTGGCAGCTGATCGTTACCTTCTATAGGAAACCATCTGCAAGTTTTGTGCAGCAGGCATTGTGTCCCTCCTCATTTGGTTTATTCAACTGAGAAGCAAAACGGCACATTAAAGCAATCGATACACGAAAAAAGTCATCATGGACGAGCGAAGCAGTCTCTGTTCCCTTACACTACAAATGAAGGCATTGAAATGCAAATTTTCTGCCAAACATAATTACTGATGTATTACATTTCACCCAAAATTAAATAAGAAAAATCCAGGTTAGCATTGCTGGGCCATAGCAAGGCACTTTATGGCAGAGATAGATAGAGATACAAGTACATAATAAAAGATTTCAAGATGAACACGAGGAGCAAAGATAAACTATTTCAAAGCATTTGATTCTGTATCATCACACAAATCTAGTTTTAAAAAAATCCGGACCGTTCAAGCTAACGTTTCTTAGGGGTCCTTTCACGTATATAACATTTTCCTACAATGACAGTTCCGTTGTGTACGTTTAATCCAATGTAATTCATCTTTGAGGGATGATGAAGATCAACAAGTTGCCAAAAACTCGGAGGAAGGGACAGCAGCTGAAGTGGGCAAGGAGCCACATTTTTCTTTTCTTTTGGTGAGCTTTTGTTGACTAATTGACCTGCTGGTTTTCTCTCTACTGCAAACCATTGAATTGAAGAAAACTGTAACAAAGAGGCTAAGGCATCTGGACAAAAGTACAACCAAAGGGGTTTTTAAAACCCCCTTGTTGTTGCAAAACCACAAGCATCTCTGCAGTAGGAACACCATCACACCAAAGCAAGCAAACTCAATCAACGGCCAAATTGTGTTGGGTAATTTTGTTATTTTCATCTATAGCTATTATAAAAAAAAACTCTGTTCGGTAGAAAGAAAGAAAAAGATTAAGAGCTCAGTTTGGGAGATTAGTGATTGCACAGCAGTCCTCCCTTTAGATTTACTATTTTGTACACTACTTCATAGACAGCCGTAACAATGTCAAAACAGTAAAATAAATGTCTTACAACTCATTTTATGCACTTGTGATAACACTTATCATCACAAGTTGAAGATGGGCATCCATTTGTGTGAATTTGCAATCAGTATTAATTTAGAAATATTTCTTCCTTTTCACACCAGGATTATTACTACGTTTGTTTAGATGCAAAAGGCGAAGGTACAGTGATAAACAGTTGACCAGATAACAAAGATATTGAAGAATATAGAGTCAAGTCAGATAATACAATTATGCAAGCATTCCAAGAAGGCCAGCATTTGGCACAGTATAAACTCTCCTACCGTATGATTTGTGCGTGTTTGTAGGTTCACATAATGCAAATTTGAAAAACGTTTTCACTAGCAAATTAA